>JAULBM010335581.1:0-12815 GCA_032357055.1 Geukensia granosissima
CTTAACTTAATCCGGATTAAATTTGAAACGTAGAAAGCAAAAGAACATAGGTAACGTTACTAATTATGACGTCAGATATAATCCACATTTTGCGTTCACACCATAATTTAATCCGGATTAACTTGATCCGGATTAATTTAATGTGGATTAAGTTAATCCGGATTTAATAAAACTAGTGTGAACGCAATGTGACCTAAGCCACATTTACCTGAGTTAATCCGGATAAACTTTTGTAGTGTGAACAGGGCCTAATTTTAGATATTTGTAAACGTTCCATGCAATATTTCCAATAAACAAGTATTTTCAATTAAAATTAATCACCTAATTAATACGATATTTGAATGGAATATTGTTCCTTTTTATAAGGTGTTGATCGAGGTCGGTGCATCTTGTTACATCTGTGTTCTCCCTTCGTACTGTGTATCGACTCCAGGGATAAATGCACTACGAGTATTCACAAAGATTGGTTTTATGTCGTTTTGTAACCTCACTGTCCCGTGTTGTGTGCTCAAAAATAAGTGAAACACGCCCAAATCCTGTATTTTTTTGTCTCTTTATTAGCCTTCATCCCAGTCGATGTCGTTTTTTGTGTTTTTTCTTTTATTCTTGGTAAAGGTAATTAATTATACCCGAATCGTGCTAATGCGAGAAATTTAATAAATTCACTACCTTGAATTGACCAAAATTTGATTACCAACGGCTTACGATTTAAGATTCCCGATATCTTTTCTCTGAACTGTTTCGAGATCGAACCGAAAAGCTAAAGCACTAGATAAAGGACGCTAACAACTAAGCCAACGTGGCTTGGTCGGGTATACTTTAACATTTTACTTGACAACACATTTTTCAGAAACAAGAATCAATGCAGTTTATGAAAAGCAGGAAACCTCTTCAGATTTAACTATCATTTACAGTTATATGTAACTCTGGTTCATGTAATGAGTGGCTGTCTCATGGACAATCACGCCACATCTCCTGTTTTTATATTGCTCAAATGAGATTGTATTTTTGTAAAGACTTGCTATTGGTAACTATCTACACAGACAGAATTTAAATTTGGTAGAACCGTACAAAAAACCTTTTAAGGGGAGATAAATCATGCGTTTTAACTTTGTGTCAAATGTTCGAACTTATCGTGTTTTATCCACCTCAACAGCAACGCATCAAAGACCAAAATGTAGGAAAATAAAAGATTATAACAGACAACCAATCTCCGAAACAGAGTCTCCTAGCTTCCAGTTAACCCTCCAGTAGTCGATGTGTGTCAGACGAAGGAAGTACTATACTCTCTGTTTCGGAGATTGACAGACAACGTAGAGTATGCAATATGTATACATATGCGAACCTACCATGCGACCAAAGTAAACAATATTGCTAAACGCAGAGCAGCGCGATACGTCACTTTGCACAATAGAAACTAATCTCGGGTCTCCAACATTCTAGAGGAACTATCGGGTATATCTTTACATTTTTCGAACATTGTAATATAAAAAAAATTCCGCGATTGTTACCCCTTTATTTATTATAATATAAAAATTTCCCGATTGTTACCATTTTATTTATTAGAATATAAAAAAATTCCCCGATTGTTACCTTTTTATTTCGCTTTTGTATGGTCATTACGTCATTAACATTTATATTTCATTTGGTCAATAAATTAATTTGAAATTCATTAAATTTGACTGATCTTCCTATTTTTCTACCCCTAGCGAGTCTAAAGAAGGTTAATCAAAAACAACACTTTACTTGTAGGTAAATTTGGTTTTTGAATATTTGTTTTAAACGTATTTAAGGTACGGATCGTCTCTTTGTGGTATATGTTCCATATTCTTTCTTTTAAATAGGACGGAAATTTTAAACAGGTTTTCTGTCTACGTATATGTCATAATGAGTGGTTGCCAATTAGGAGTTGTAATAAGATTTCTTCAAAAATATTTCGAAGATACCAAAGGGGCCGAATCATTAAATCAGAAGATATACAAGACCATGGGCAACAGAAAGAAACGTAAATTTCTACGCTGCAAACTTAAGCTGTAGTAACAGGAATACAACCAAAAAAAAAACTGGGACAAGCACAGATGCTCTGGAAGGATTAGCAACTCCTGCTCCACTTGTGGCTCCCGTCGTTGTACTCAGTAGACAAAGTCAAAATCGATGTAAGTCACAGTGTTACATTACGGATTTGAAGTCACGACAGTAGGAAGATATCCATTGTCATTGGTGAATTGGATATTTTGTACCAGTCAACAAATCATGATGACGACCGAAAATTTTCTGGAGTGATGACTTTAATCTTTTCTTCCGAAAACCTTTGTTTAGTAGCTTTCTTGTCAGTACAATCCTCTTTCAATTAAATCACAATTCCTGGAATATCGTTTCAACTGAAAAATATACACTCCGTATTTAGCTGCGGATGGAATGTTGCTAGACATGAACGGAAAGCTTACAATGGGAAAAACGAAGTCATCTCTCTTGTCGTAAAATTTAATCCTTAACCCGTCCTTACTGTCAATTTCTAGGTGTAAGTCCAGGTATGAAGCAGACCTCTCTGTTTCTGTAGTATCTTTGATTTTAAGTTCAATGGGATTAGATGCAGTATACATAGTCACCAAATTTGAAGTTATTCAGTGAAAGAACATCAACTATATAGCGGAATGTGAAAACAAAAGAATAAGTCATCTTTTTTCTTTTTCCCTGCCGAAGGCTCTGGGTGAAGTCCACTTCATACTATGGATGAATTCAGCATCATACGAATAAAGGAATAAATCCGCGAGAAAATGTGCACTGTTGGTCGCCATCGTAATGCCGACAATCTTTTGAAACACGAGTCCGCCAAACATTACCAACATGTTGTCAATAAAAAAACAAGCATTCTGCAAAGTATTAAGTCTTATACTAAACGAAAATGACTAAACTAGTTACAACTCAGTTTGCGACGAGTTGTTATGACAGACATGATGACCGTGCCTCTTGGTAATAAGGTTTGGGACAAAATTAGTAGATTTGATAGGAAACTTTTAAATAGAAGTGGGCAAAATTTTTATAGTGAAATTCGGTCAATGGACAATATGTCATGGCTCAACCGTGAAGTTTTTATTGTTCGAGACATTATTTAATGGGGGGAAATTCTTATTCCTGTATACAAACGTCATCATATTACACTATATTTGTCTGGATGTTGTTTAAAAAACTTGCCAAGTTTACCTTTATTCAAGAAAGGGTCTAAATAGAAGGTTTAATCGGGATCTAAGCATGAAGCTGGATTGGCTTATAAATTACTAAACTTTACACGGGAATGTGACAAAATATTATGAACTAGAAAACCGGAAACAATGTGCAGCGTGAAGCGTGATTTGCAAAAAAAAGGATTCAGTGATTTCGGGAAAACTTAAATTGAGTGTCTTCCCTTTATACTTGTAAGCAACAAACGGGAAACTGAGAATTTCTCGCCCCGAGTCCCGAGATATGGATGATACGTGGTTTTCGTGAATACAATTTAACATAGAAGGTACGGCATATTTAATATTTTAACTACTAGACAAATGACAAAAAACATTCAATTTCGCATCCTTGAAGCGCCTTTTTTCCTGGACCAGGAGAAGCGTTTAAATCGGATATATGAAAATAGATCGATTTTTGTAAAAAGGTATAACAAAAAACAACATAACCTATACCAAAATATTTATTTCAATAAATTATTATTACATTATTACACTCAATTTTAACCCGGGGTCTTGAAGCTGTGTATGAAACTCGGTGCATATACCAAATACCACGTGACCGGAAGCTGTTTTTTTTAAAGTCATCCATCATCTTCAGGCGTCTTCTTTATCTGTTACTTTCAATAAACTGATTTTCCTGAAAGAAACAGCATAATTTAAATTAATCACAATACGCATGAAATGGACGATTTTTTTTTGTTTTGACTGTAATTTGCTATCTTATAAATCTGCTGTATTTGTTTAAATTCGAATTAACTGAAAATATGGTTATGCTTGAAAACGTATTGAATAAAGTAGCTGGATCTTATTTAATTGACCTAATTTAATTATCAGAAGAAAAACAAACACATTTACATGAGTGTTGGTAACTGGATTAATTTTCTTTCTAATGTAATGTCTACCAAATATTTTTTTTCAAATCAAACTTGGATTGTATAAGCTTTATTATATGTATGTAAAATAACGGTTATGTATAAAAGTTATGGTAGTCAAATGCGTTTTAAAAGTATAAAAACGGTAGGCCATTTTCCCTTGTGTTTTACTTGTTATTCTAAATTTAGAAACTGTTTTCTCAAAATGTATTTTCAATAGCTAAAATATTTTCGTATCTTAACAGTCCTGGAAAGTATAGTTTTACGCTATCAAACCTGCCCATAGCTATTTTTCCCAAAAACTTATTTCATTGAGTTATCTATCTAAAACCTGGTCTAGTAAGAATTGATATAAAAATCATCAACATTGATAATTTGTATTTTAAGGCATGTTTAAAGACAAATTTGTGTCTTAAGATGCCTCAAGACATCGATGTTCATTCATTCAGTTAATGAAAAAATCGTGAAATTTAAACACTATACTTAGTATTCAAAAAATTTCTATTGGATAACTTTTAGAAACTGTCCTTACTGGTGAAATAATCACTAGGGTTTGTGGCTCTACCTCTACATAGAAATTCACGGAACAATGATAAACCAATAAGAATAATTAATAAAAAAAATACCTTGTCCGAATCCACCGAAGCCGATGCTGCTAGCTACACCATAACCTTTTCCGTATCCAGAACCTCCGACGATCTGTCCATATCCTCCATAACCTCCATCGATGACCTGGCCGTATCCTCCATAACCTTTACCGAAACCTCCATCGATGACCTGGCCATATCCTCCATATCCTTTACCAAAACCTCCATCGATGACCTGGCCGTATCCTCCATATCCCTTTCCGAAACCTCCATCGATGACCTGACCGTATCCTCCATATCCTTTACCAAAACCACCTCCGATGACCTGGCCGTATCCGCCATATCCCTTTCCGTATCCAGAACCAATGAGCTGACCGTATCCGCCATATCCTTTACCGTATCCAGAACCAATGAGCTGACCGTATCCGCCATATCCTTTGCCGTATCCAGCGCCTCCAATGATTTGACCGTATCCACCAATGCCCTTTCCGGAACCGAATCCTTGTCCTATTCCAGAGCCAATTCCTTTCACGAAGTCATAACCAGAGCCTTTGCCGGAACCATACACTTGCACATGTCCATTGCCTTTACCACCAAAACCTTGACCACCACCAAGACCGTATCCGACATTTGAGTCGTGGACATCACCGTGGTAGCTGTTACAGTCACCATTCCAACCACAGCCTAGCCAGAGTCCGTACCCTTCTACTGTGCCGTAGTTTCTCAAGTTATGGGCTGGACTGTATCCTGGCTGTCCCAATTCTGCAGCCACAATGCCAAAAATGGCGAGGAGAAGAGAAGCGGTCACCTTCATTCTGTAAAAAAATGTAAATTTAATTACACGTGTTATGAAGACAGCTTCTTCTTTTTCATTTTAAACATTTCAGTTATATATTTTTCAAAGCTATGCATTTTGCAAATAAAAATAAACAAATTATGCATAAGTAAGTGTGTATAAATATACTTGCAATTGATGTCTTAAATAGAGATGGAAAGAAATACGATGCAGTCTGAATATGGCCCCAAAATTTAACTGTTGAAATTATCAATAAAATACTCTGACTTGAACGGTCGTAGACTTATAATACAATTTATGTATTATGTATTGTTTGGAATAATTAAATGCAAACTTAAAAATAAGCAGAAACAGTTTCTTTCTCTCCATAAGTCTTCATAAAATTTTTCTGAAATTTCAGGGAATAATAGCCCTTTTTAGGCAATTCTAAGCCATATAGAGTGTTCCGTCTTCATTTTTATATCTATTATGTATTCTCACATAAAAGATAAGAGATATGTA
The DNA here is from genome assembly GCA_032357055.1 of Geukensia granosissima. Lineage (NCBI taxonomy): Eukaryota > Metazoa > Mollusca > Bivalvia > Mytilida > Mytilidae > Geukensia > Geukensia granosissima. The sequence goes on from JAULBM010335581.1 coordinate 5,978, forward strand.
CTAAAATTGCTGAAAAATATCGTATTTTATCGTAATTAGAAAAAAATATAGAATTTGCTTTATGAAAAGAATTCACAACAAGACATGTAAGCTTTGGAACACTTCGGTAATATTAGATTGTTGGTGTCCTAATTAAAGTTCGTTTTGTAGGTCTTTTACACATGATGTAATTATTTTCTGCATAAATTCTATTCGTTCGAAAGGAATAGAACACCAGGTTGTGTTATTTAAGGAACATCAAACTAATTTAACTAAGGACCACATTTTATTGTGAAGTTTTGAATAACTTCATCACCAACGATAATAATAATAATTCGACTTCATGAAAGACAATCGTCATGCTTCCCGTGAAGTTATGAATATTTATTTAGGATTTATAAAATATTTTTTAAACTTTTGCAAATTTTGAGTAGTAAGCCTGTATATTCTCGAATCCATGATATCTTCTTAATAAAGGTTACTTATTAGTTCTTTTGGTCACTATATCTAAAAGGTGACATAAAAAAACTTTTTGTTAAATACATTCTTTGTAAATTAAGCACACATAAATGAATTTTAACAACAAGAGAATTGAAGTAAACGCGAAAAACTATAAATTGAACCAGTAACAAAAAAATTTCAATACGAAGAACTGAAAAGATTTAATTGACAGTTCTTCACAGTGCTTTGATTTTGGTGGGAAAGTTAATAAACGCTAAGAACGCAAGACCACAAAGGAACAAAATTTAATTTTGGTGAAAAACGAAAAAAGTCAGCAATATCAAAAATGAAAAACTGCTTACCTGTGTGCTGCTTGACTACACAATGTCACTTGGTGTGGTACAGCTAGAAGGAGTCCTCGGTCTTTTATATAGCAGCACAACAATAAACAAAGGCGTGCACATGTTTGATTACATGTATTGTTACATGTATGTAATAAATTTCATGTAACAATTGACATTATGATAAATCGAATAATAAAATGTGTTATGCACGCAAATTGCAGCGAAATACATGTAAGTCATTTATTGGGACACCTGTCAATGTATACCTGCATTCATTTTGTTTCGATTTTGCTTTATGATTTTCTGTTATAACTTGTTTGACTTCGGGGAAAGGCCTCTCGTCCTTTTAAATTTTTTTGTATTATTTTCTCTTTTCGTGTGTGCAATTTCTTAAATTCTGTGTGCTTAATATTTCGATCATTTTCACTAATATTTATAGAAAATATATATATAAAACAGAAATATGATATAAAACAAACGGAATAATAGTAAAAATTGGGGATTCTTTACCCAATTACCCTTTTTCAAGTACATTCAAATATTAATGATTTGTAAATTATTAAATTGCGTTTATCGTTGTTTCTAACTTACTGTTTTTTATATATTCCTCTTTCAAATATTAGAGTTATAATCGGTAGTTTTATTATTATATTTCCTATGTCGAATATTTCTTAATTTAAAGTTGATATTGGAAAGAAACGGACAATGTTTTATAAACTTGTTTGTTAATTCATGCCTCTTGTAATGTATCACTATTTATGTTGTATCTTTGATTTAATTATTTTATAAAATATGTTTTCACTAATTACCTATGGTGCAAAGCCAAAATAAAGGCAATTGTATCACAGTAAACATATTTTCTATAGAAATTTATAACACAATGAACAAAAATGAACAAAAAAGTAAAAAAAATATAGATATGTAACATATTATCGAAATACATTCTCCGTGATTTTAGAGAAACTATTTCTTGGAATTCATGATTTTCTACATCTACATATTTTAGATGTAATTGTTTTTAAACAGTTAATTTAAATTAAAATCCCCGTTGCGAGTCAATTTTTTTTTAAATGACAGTTTTTTGTGTGCGTTCTTTGTGTGTGTGTGTGTGTGTGTGTGTGTGTTACATCGTCGAAATTTTCTTGAATACCGTGTAGTTGAATGTGAAATAGAGAGAAAAAATCATGTTGCATTATTACATACTTTATTGCAAATTAAACCCTGACGGGTAGAGCAAATACAAATTCACTTTGTGACTCTTTATTTGACCTTTGGATTTCCCCAAGGCAACGCTTCTTAATTGGACGATATGTAGGAGACAGTCTGGTGTATTACACATTTATGAGGGTATTACACATTTATGTGTGTCATTGGATATAGCAGAGTAGCCTTTGTGGTAGGAAGTGAGGGTCTCTTGTCTTCAATTTAAGGATGTTCGCTGCTCATTTTCAGCCATTTTTGTCAGATTTTCGGACTCCTCGGGCGTTATCCATTTTTTTTAGTACTAATATTTTTTTGTACATTGACCTCCACTTTTCTTTTCATAATTTTATTAAACACACCTTAAAATGTCATTTGAAAAGATTTTATAAAATTCGTATCATTTCTTACTACCTACTAAGACAAAACCTAGGTAAAATCCAGAGAAACCTTTTTCCCGCCCAATTTTCAAATGCATATATCTTGTAAACGAGTTTTTTTTCTTATAATTTTGTTTCAATAAAAAAAAAAGCCTTAAATACAATCATACCCATGTTATTTTAAATCAGAGTAGCGACTATCCTTAATAATTCAAAATTGATGGATTAACTTATTTATCTTTATCGTTTAACAAATACAGTTCAATATAAAGTTAAAATTAAAAACATCTTTGACATAGATTTGAAAGAGAAAGTTTGGAAGGAAACAAAAATTATCAATGGACCAATGATTCAGAAAAATATATATGAAGTGTTCTTTGTAAAAAAAAAACAAAAATTGACAAAATTGACATACTTGTAAAAGAAAACCAGGACGGTGTTGATGGAGCAGCTGAGAAAAATTTATAAAATATTAAATATCTCCTTATGTTTCATGTAAAATCATACAAAAAAACAAACCTAAGGAAAAACAAAGAATATAACAGGTCTGATAAGATAACATTGTTAATGAAAAAAGGGAGATAAATGCACCTGGCAATAAACTTAAAATTGTCATTTAAACAACAGAAGGAATTCGAAGATACCAAAGGGGCAGGCAGAAATACTTTAAGTCGGAAGACAGACAAGACCATGGCCAACAGAATGAAACAAAAAACAAACATAGAACCCACAACGCAACACTGAAAACTAAAGCTGGAGTAACACGAACCCTTCAAAAAACCAGGGTGAGTTCAGGTGCTCCATAAGGGTAAGCAACTCTAATAATAAGATATATTTTGAACAAGATATTTTGTTTTACTAATAAATTTTAGAAAGATTTTAAATCAGAAAAAGATGCAATGCCGGTAAAAGTGCGTTTACACGATCAAACTCGATTGTGTTCCTTCAGAGCTGTGCACCTGTTTTCAACTCGATTTTGACAGTGTAAACACCTAATCCAACTTGTTTGACAAATCCATCAAATATTGGTTGAGAGTTGGAAGAGTTCTCCAACATGTTTGATGGGGTGTTTATATGATCAAACTTGAGTTGAGAACAGGTGCACAGGTAAAGTTTGAAGAAAGTTTGATGAAAAAGTTTGATCGTGTAAACCCATCTTGAAAAATATTTGATTAACTAACAGATTTATTTATCAAAAACCAATAGGCTATTGGAAAATTTGGAAAATTTTAAAAAGACAACACAAGAAAATGAAATTCCAGAAATTCTTACAGAAGAAAATGCTTATTTTGTAGATCCGAAGAAGGCTTTTGAATCTGTTAGGAGAAAACACTTCTTTACAATCTTTATAGTATCATGAGCAAGCATGAGAGGTGTAAATAGGTTTATATAATCAAACAACAATGTAAAGAAATAACATCAGCAATAAAATTTCAAAACATTCCTTCTGATTTTTTTTACATTTCTAGGGGTGTAAAACAAGGGGATTCTGTGAATCACACTTTATTTAATATGTGTGTAATTTATATGGGTTAAATGTTTATGAAACCTGAAAATTATCAACTAGAACTGATTAACTCTAAAAAGCTTCCCTGTTTTTGCAGATAATCTGTTAATTCTTTCAGGGTGCAAAGAGGGTTTACATAAAACTTGAGATAATCTCAGTATACATTATAATAAATGCGAAATTATGGTTTTTAACAAATCAAATCAAATACTTTATTTTCATAAAAACAATGTAGTTTGTGACAAAATACAAAACATTTAAAAAAAAACACAACACAAAGAATTCAAGTAAACATTTCAAGAGTCTCATGATCTCAGTTCTAATGACTTTTTAATAAAGAGACATAAACTGCTCACTTGGGATGATGTCGATGGATTAAGAATTTTTTAACAAATAAACACAAAATTGGAAAACTTCTTTGCTAAATATGAAAATTGAAGTCTTAAAATGTGGGAATAGGACAATTCCGAGGATTTTTCAAATTTATACTTGGACATTTCCGAGAATTTTAATGTCCGTTTCCCGAGAATTTTATGCAGTAATAATACAAATTATAAAAATACAACAGAAATCGATGCATCTTTTCCGATAATATCATAATGGTAACATTTGGACGGTCTCGCACAGAAACGAATCGAAGCAATGCTCTTATTTAAAAAAAAAACCGATTACATCTGGTACTGAAAGGTGGCTGTCCAAGTTTTGCAGATCATGTTCTTAATATTTATCTCAGAAAACAGCACATTCCCGTCTAAAGTTAGGTCATCTGAGCAGGGTGGCCTAGATGATCAAACAGTAGGCGGTTATCTCTTTCATTTGTAGCATAAAGTTTGGTACGTTGACGTGTATAAGTCTGTAACTTTAAGCAGTGTAAAAAAATGTATGTGAATTGTCTTTTAAAATGTTTTGAAAATTCGTAATGTAACTCTCAAGAGCGTGTATGTCAACGTAAGATTTTTCTCTGAAAGGGGCAAAATCACGGAAACGTCCACCAAACAAATGGCGATTTAAAATATATTTTAGAATGACTGGTAAATAAAGTCAAAGGGTATTTTTAATTAAATCTTATAAAAGCTCAATAGGTTGCCTGTAATATGTTTCATGTAGTCTGTTCAACTTCATGGTAAATAGTGGCAACATAACTTGTAAGCAACTTATAACTGTTAACAAATTGTCGTTGTTTGAATAGTCATTTATTGCTATTCTTCGACAATATTTGTCGTGTTTTATGAATAGTTTCACATTTTGTATTTTGGGGCCTTTTACAGTTTCCGTTATGGTTTGGATGTGCAATGGTTAATTAGTTCATTTGCTTCTATTGCAACTTTTGCTGTAATAAATGGTGTGTGATTGTCACTGACAGCCATGAATCAAAAAGGTACATAATTTAACATCTACAAGGAACTGTGCGGCCTCTAACAAAGATATACATTGCAAATTAAAATGTCAAAGTTCCCACTAAAATAGAATGTGAAGCTATCCAAAATTGGTAATATTCGACCAATTATAGCTTAACCCTTTAACGAGATACAACAGAACACGAGAACAACAACACATGCAATGCAACAGGCGCCTGGTTTGGGCCAGGCACATCAAAGTATGTGGCGATGTTAAACATGCTTGTGAGTGTTCCATCTAGCCCCATGCAGTACGATGAATAATAATTCTGACAAAATGACAATAAAACAAAAAAAAGCTTTAACTCTTGATGTCGATGAAGATGACAAGGACAATAACAAATACAACATGAGAAAAACAAGATGAACCGAAATAATTAAGATACTATAAGTATACCAAACGAAATTTGCCACAACAAAAGTGAATCTCCATCAAAAGTTTTGCAATGAAATATATCATATTATATATCGTTGGAATTCTTATTTTTTGCCGCAGCTGATGCTGTAGTTAAAAATTCATTTTAACTTGAAATAAAAAAATTTCCCCATAGGGTGTAATGTAAATTTTTTCGACATTGTAAATTTACTTCATTTTGTAGGTTAAACCATCCAATGTTCTCGGGTTACAAGACATGATAAAATTTATATTTTTTAGGGTTTTATGACAGATAAAAGATGAAATTTTAAGAATATAGTTGAATTATATTCAAGCTGTAACACTGAAGAACGAAATTAATCAATGAAATCATGCCATTTTGAGACAGATTTTTTCAATGGCAAAAATTTAACATATAGAGGGGAAATGGGAAATTTTTTTGTGCTGGGGAAAACTAAACATTTAACTGCAGGATGAGTTGCGGCAAAAAATTAAAATTCCAACAATATATAACATGGCATACTTCAAAGCTTTACTTTCGATATATTTTGAGTTAAGTCGTGGCAAATTTTGTTTGGTGTACATTGGCTGTTTCTGACAGTTGGTAAAAACCTAAAAGCAATTGATGAACAAAATAAACCGTCGGTACTTTACTAACAAATGGTAGCTTCACAAGTCTTAATCTATTATCAGGGAGAAATGTTCCTAAAAAACGAGAAAATTTAGAAAAATAATAACACGTTTACATTTGTACATGTTAAATTGTAGGCGCAAGTGGGTGAATACATCAAACAAAAGAAAAACAGCGAATCATCTGCAACAGGCACGTACAACAATCGTGTTTAATTTGTTTGTTATTACACACCCAAAGGGGGACAATAAGGCACGAACCATCTAATTTTCAAAGGGTGGTATTTAAATAAAACTTTTGTTGTTATTTTCTGATTTTGACTGAGTTATACTTTGAAAAAAAGTTATCCGACCTGTCATTTGCCCCTTGGAAACAAATATAAAAATCTAGCCGAGCCATCGGATTTTTTATAATTTCAGTTTGATATATTTATTTTTATCACTCCTGTGCTAAGTTTTAGTCGGTCGATTTAGAGATCGTCACAAAGAGTTGGATTCTACTCTTATCGAGTGTTGCCAGACATCTCTCTGAACTGCATGACAAATATGTTGTCGTCCCCGCCGATAAAGCCCCTAACAACATT
>JAULBM010335591.1:0-12815 GCA_032357055.1 Geukensia granosissima
CTGACAAAAAAGCTGCTCAATCAAGGGTATGTTGTGCCTAAGTTACAGTCATCCCTCTTTAAGTTTTATGGACGTCATCATGATTTGGTTGACAGGTACGATAAAACCGTGTCCCTCGAATATTCCCTTGGTATTTCTTGAGACATTTTACAAAGCAATAGCTACCGATCAGGAAACCAAGTTTTCGTTACTACGGTGTAAATTGGATTTAGTGTTTAAATACCATTAGAAGTCAAAGAAAACATGGAATGTGCAAATGCCAATATGAAATATATATAAACAGAACGAAGATCATTTTATAACAAGTATAAAATGTTTATTTCCCTATTAAGCTATTAACAAGCAGTCAATAATTTGACCAAAAAAACATATTAAAATTTTTTATAATGATACTGTGACGATATACTTTAGTTTATTAAGATGAATTTGAAGACCGTGTGGATTTTGTTTAGATTTCCGAGCTTTATTTACCACTTTGAAATTATATTGTATTTGTAATGGTTAAAATATTATCCATACATGGATGCATTCTCGTTTTATTATGACAACTATTCGATTGATATATTTACGAACTTTTGGGACACCATAATTTTATGGTAAGCCAGTCTTCTATAATGATATCAGAACAGATCTCATTGTTTAAATTTTAATCGATATAGATATCGAGCAAGTTGCTCATTGCTTATCGACTGTAATATATCGCTCCATTCATAATTACCAGTCTGATCTAAATCACCGTTAATAGTTGGAGAAGATTTTAAAGCAGGAATAAAATATTTGCATCCTGAGATAGTTTTACGGACAATGCAATTTTTCTCATATAAGGCAGGACGAAGAACATATGAGAGCTAGACTGAAGATGGCGTCATTGCTAACGTATCAATCGAAGCTAAACATTTAAAGAATTGAAAAGATATTTAAATGTCAGGAAAACCGCACCCAAACAAAGAAAACAGACAGGCAAAATTTACAAATACAGAGGTATTCATTAGGCTTTTAACAACGGTAGAATACCTTTCCTTTTAAAAAGATCTAAATTTCCTAAATAAATAAAACGTGTTTACGTATAATAATTTTGCCGTTACCTGAATAATATTATATGTTATTGAGGTTCTAGAAAGGGTATATTTTTCTATAAACCATAACATAAAAAAATGTACGTGCAACAAAATATTAATATAAATTGGACAAACCTATGACTTCAATTCCTGACTTTGAACGGCAAATATAAGATTTTGATTGTATTCTGGCATCCGGGGACTCGGAGAGATGAACCCAGTCACGCAAAACAAAGTCATGTTGAGAAACTTTTTTTGTAATTTGTTAATTTTTCAAAAGACAAGGCAGAAACAGATACAATACACAATTTTCATATGGTATTACAACAATTAATAAACAGTTTTAATGTCAAATTGTACAGGAGAACTAGAGGCTCTTGAGAGCCTGTGATTGCTTACCTGGATAAAAGTGTCTATTATTTGCTATAATGTATTTGATCATATCATCTATTCTATGTTATACTGAGAGAGGGGGTTTATGTTTTTTTAACTTAACATTATGTGGGGAAACTTCCTTCAGAATTTTGTTATCTGCTTTTCCATTAAATTTTTAACCTCAAGTTGTGCAGCAGAATATTTTTTGTTTGTAAAAAATATAAAAAATCTCCCTATGACTCAAAGGGTTGGTCCCCAAGTTAACTACTTGACACAACGTGAGATGACCAATCAAAATCAAAGTAAGAACACTTGGTCAGTACCTTGCACGGAACATTCCAGCCATGTTTGGTTTTAATCCATTCAGCGGTTCTCTAGAAGAAGATTTTTGTATGAATGTCCCATAGGGTCCTATGTAAAATAAAGTTCCCCGCTGGCGGCCATGTTGGATGACAGATCGGCACCAAAGTTAGAACACTTGGTCAGTACCTTGCAAGGAACATCCATGCCATACTTGGTTTCAATTCATTCGGCTGTTCTCTAGAAGAAGATTTTTGTATGAATTTCCCATAGGGTCCTATGTTAAACTAAGTTCCCCTCTGGCGGCCATGTTGGATGACGGATCGGCACCAAAGTAAGAACACTTCGTCAGCCCCTTGTAAGGAACATTCCAGCCATGTTTGGTTTCAATCCATTCTCTAGAAGAAGTTCAAAATGTAAAATGTTGACCGAAGGACGACGGACGCCAAGTGATGAGAATAGCTCAAATGGCCTTTTAGGCCAGGTGAGCTAAATATTTTGTAGGATCTACAACATCTAACATTCCAGCATCAACTGTGTCTGGGCAATCTTTTTACTGTTCTGCCTCTGAATCAATGCAGAAAGTATAACCAAATACCATTGCAGGTTTATATTGTTTATCCTGAAGAGCATAGAATGCGTGATGACTGCGTGTGGTACTAAGCATGGTAAAAAGCTACATAAAATACAATAAAGCAACCTTAGCTAACTCATAGATATACAACATTCAAAAATACAGTTCAAGTAAAAACACAATTAGAGTCGTTAATGCTTAAACCGAAACTTTCATAAAACATAAATTTCAAAATTAATGTCCGAAATTGCAGACCGTACATAAAAAAAAGACTTTACGTTTCGAGGACTAAATTACAGATGAAATCAACCTTTCTAGTCATTACAACTTATAAAGATCGTGTGTTATGATATCAAAGTAGTATTAAACTATATTTAATTAATGCTTACATTGTAAGGCGACGTAGTTTTGGAGAATATGTCTTTATATTTGAGCCCTAGTTACGATAGGGGAAAGTAACAAACATTTTTACAAGGAGCTGCAAGTAATAAAATTTTCCGGAACGGATAAGTCAAATACGTAAGAAATAATAAAATAATCATTTAAATTAAAAACTCACACTGGTAACAGTACACTCCCCGTCTGATACCATACCTTGATATCATTTAAAATAAGCTTAAGCTAAGAACAACATGTCAAAATCCTTATACTTCAGAAAAAGTGTTAAACACGTAATTGCATGGTTTGCATGAAACATAAGATGCGAAAAGTTCAAATATGAAAACAAAAAGTCTAATAAATCAGGTCTTTGAAACAGAGTTTAATCCACCAGAAGAATAAAATCACTAATTGGACGAGTGTATGTCACATTTTTACCGTCCTTGCAGACTCGAACACAAACGGTTCGCACTTTGTGATCATCGCTTTGCATCACTTCGGTCACAATGCCAAAAGGCCATTCACCTCTACAAACCGATTTGTCTCTTAGGAGAACGACATCTCCTGTCTCAAGATTGTCACAATTATTGTACCACTTTCGACGCTGATTCAAACAGTGCAGGTATTGTATCCGCCATTGCTTCCAGAAGATGTCCGACAATACTTGTACGTGTTTCCACTGAGCACGGTAAGTATCCTTAATATCAAAAGTGTCCATTGTCACAGGTAGGTAGTTTTGTTTTCCGGTAAGGAGCATAGAAAGACAAATAATTAAAGGCATCTCGGGATCTGTTGATATTTCTGCTATTGGCCTAGAGTTGATAATGGCAGTGACTTCGGCCATAAATGTTGTAAGACACTCGTGAGTTAAGCACGTAGTTTTAGATGTTAAGAAAATCCCGTCCAATATTCTTCTCGTAACTCCAATCATCCTTTCCCACACTCCTCCGATATGGGAAGAGTGTGGAGGGTTAAACTTCCAGAATGTACCAGATTCATTTAAAAAGTCTCTTACAGTACTGTCTTCAACGTTTATGCATTCTATACCTAAATCTTCTGTGGCCCCAACAAAGTTGGTACCACGATCAGAACGATACAGTTTGACTGGACCTCGTAAAGACTGAAATCTGCGGAGTGCGTTGACGAATGATGAGCTGCTCATTGACTCCACAACTTCAATGTGAACGGCTCTTGACGTCATACAGGTAAAAATAATAGCCCACCTTTTGCTATTTGCTGATCCTCCTCGTGTCTTTCGTGTAAACACTTGCCAGGGCCCGAACATATCCACACCTAAGGACGTAAACGGAGGGCCTGGTGACAATCTATCGATTAGAAGGTCAGCCATTTTCTGTTCTTGAAACTTTCCACGAAGTTTCTTACACGTGACACATTTTGGTATAAAGGAAGCAATTAGTCGTTTCGCTCCTATGATCCAGTATCCGGCACTCCTGATCGAACCTTCTGTCAAGTGTCTCCCTCGGTGTTTTACCGAACTATGATAATAATCTATAAGAAGATTAGTAACGTGGCTGTCTTTTGGTAGAAGGATCGGATTAACTTCTCCCACAGGGAGCCAAATATTTGCTTTGTACAAACGTCCACTGACCCTGACTAAACCCTCAGAATCCAAAAAAGGTGAGAGGCTGATAATTGAAGACCGATGTGTAGATTCTTTCCTTCCGATAAACAATCGATTTCATCCGAAAACGCTACTCTCTGAGTCTCCCTCAAAAGGAATAATTCGGCCTTGTGGTAAGTATTTATTGATTTGGATTTCTCACATAAATGCCAACCAGAACACATTCCATTTTTCTTACTATATGTTTGAGCCACATGTTGTAACAAAGCGATTTTTTTCACAAAGATTTTCCAACTCGAAAATTTTTCGAAACGTGCATCAATCGGATTGGGTAACACTGATGTTTTCACCACCTTTACCTCGGCTTTAATCTCCTTGTCATTTTCTGGATCTATAAGCCGATGATCACGATGGCAGGTGGTATCAAGTTGCGGTATGCACTTTTCCTGTTCTCGCAGCCACATAGGACCAAGAAGCCATAGACTATTTTCAGTATCGATCGAAGTAGTGTACCTCGTGCCAGTGTCGGCAGGATTTAAGTGCGTTGGGACAAAGTTCCATTGGCTAGCTTACGATATTTTCAAAATAAGTTCAACTCTATTTGATACATAAGTGTGGAAACGCCGTGTCTGATTACTTATATATCCTAAAACGATTTTGCTATCAGAGTAATACTTTATTGCCTGTTGAGGAATGTCTAAGTTTTCTGATATAATACTTCCAATTTCGGTACCCAAGACTGCACCGCACAGGTCCAGCCTTGGTATTGTATTACCACTAAGTGGTGCCAACTTCGATATGCCCATGACGAATCCCAATTGACTCTTTCCAGTTATGTCCTTGACTTTCATATACGCAGATGCAGAAATCGCTTTCTCCGATGCATCGGAAAATATATGTATTTCTATATCGCTGGCAAGACTAACAGATGTAGGAACGAACATACGTGGAATACGTAACTCTTGAAGTGACAACACGGAGTTTCTCCATTCATTCCATTTCACTTCGAATTTGCTTATCTCTACGAGATTGGAGTGTTTCCCAACCTGTACGTGTCTTTTGTTTATTGTAATTATTGTAATATTTGAGTGTTAAGTGTTAAGTTTATTACTATATCACAAAAAAGTGTATTCACTATATCACAAAATAAATGTATTCATATTGAACCATAGTTCATGGTTCATGTCATGTGTTACAAAAATGGCTATTCTCCCATTCAGATTTTGTAAACAAGGAAGTCAAAAATTAACAATTTGCCTTCAAGAACCAGCACGGTTTATTTCCATGTTTTAACATCGTAAAGAAACTACCCCAAAACAAATCTCAACTGCATTGTGGGGATATAAATACCTTGTTGTTACATTTTCAATCCAAAATCGAAGCTCCGAAAGAAAACACTACCGCTGGTTAAAGGTGCGTTCGACTTATATTTAACACTGGACCCCATGGGAAGTTTACATTTTCGTCAACTCCTCTGAAACCGCTTGACCAATTTTAACCAAAGTTTAGTGGAATGGTGCATGGATGGTCCTCTTTAAAATTTATGTCCGGTTTTGCCGGACGCCATCCAATATGGCCGCCAGGGCTCGACATAGTTTAACATTGGACCTTATGGGAATTTTACATTTTCTTCAACTCCTCTGAAACCGCTAGGACGATTTCATCCAAACTTTGCTGGAACGGTTCTTGGATGGTCCCCTTTATAATTTGTGTTCGGTTTTGCAGGGCGCCATACAATATGGCTGCCATGGCTCGACATAATTTAACATTTGACCATATGGGAATTTTACATTTTTGTCACTCCTCTGAAACCACTAGGCCAATTTTTACAAAACTTTTTTGTAATCAATGGTCCTTAGATGGTCCTCTAGTCTATAAAATTTTTGTTTGGTTTAGCCGGTTATTATCCATTATGGTTACTATAGCTCGACATAGTTTAACATTGGACCCTACGGGAATTTTACATTTTCGTCAACTTCTCTGAAACCCCTAGGTTAATTTTATCCAAATTTTTTTACAATAGTCATTGGGTGAACCTTTGAAAGTTGTGTTGGGATTTGACTGGGATTTTTGCGCCTTAAGTATGGCTACCAATGTCTACCATGGCCTATTATAGTTTAGTCTAGGACTTATGGCAGTTTGCCACCAATGCCGGATTTCGGTAAATCAACTTTGAGCCAGGTGAGCGATTACAGGCTCCTTGGAGCCTCTAGTCAGTGATTATAAATATAAGGTAGTTGCTTTGTGTAATTAGTTCCAATGGTACAGACTAACTGCTCACATATTAACAATTTTATAAAAAAGAAGGAAAAAAATCACCTTTCTAATAAACCTAAAATTGTTTGGATGTAGAAACACTTGAAAAAATTAACCACAACCAGAATTGTGCGGACAATTTTGTGCAAAAGGCAATTTCTGGGACAACAAGAAGTAAATGCGATTCTTTAGAGTGTTCTCATTTTGCATCTGACCGGCTAGTGGTCTCTGAAGATGGTTTATATAATCTTTTACAGGTAGAGTGAAAGATCTTATCTAGGCAATAGAGGATAAATATTCTAGTAAAACAAAACAGAAGAAAGCAATTACGAATAAAAATAAGACGGAAGAAACACCAACTGACACTGAACATGTATTTATATTTTTAATCTGAAGGTTGATAAATTCATTCATTGTGATCCATTGGAACATGCATCTCATTGTCTCATTGTCATCAGTTGGTGTGTACATTTCAAAACCATTCCTCCTTTAATACGGCGTTAATTTTTTATATAAAGATTGTGATGTGATATGATTGTCCATTAGACAGTCACCCGCTATTAAATAAGAGACGAAATTAAACCTCTACAGATCAACTTACGGCTTTAACAATTGAGTGGGATCAAATAAAGGAATATGTAAAAAGCACGAAAAATACGAAATTTGAAAATATTCATAAAAACACCGGACTTAATATATATTGAAAAAAAAACGAATAACAATAAACAAGTAAACAACAACAACCACAGTATTACAGGTTCCTGGCTTGGGACAGGCACATGAAGAATGTGGCAGTGTAAAGCTAGCTGAAAATTGGCTTAAATGATCCTATATTTATACCATCGCCTCAGATAGGGCATATAGTAATGGGGTGGCCGCTCTTCCGATCGTGCGATCGTCCGTCTATCCGTCCGTCCGTCTGTCCGTCTGTTCCCTTTTTAGCTCATTTAGCCTAAAAGGCCATGTGAGTTTTTGTTATCACTTGGCGTCCGTCGTCTGTCGTCCGTCAACAGTTACATTTTAATCTTCTCCTCTGAAACCACCTGGCAAATTGGGACCAGACTTTGGTGTAATGGTCTTTCGATGGTCCCCTTTCAGAATTGTATCCAGGTCATGATCCGTCATCCAATATGGCCGCCGTTACAAATATTGGCGTAGGTATGAATTTCTGAGCACAATTCAGTTTTTTACCACTTGCACTATAAATAGAACAAAGGTTTGAAACTGCCAACAAATATGTACCTTGCTGTAATTATAAGTCAAATTGGGGCCATCGATGTATATGGCGGTCTCTTCAGTTTTGGAATCGAAAAGTAAACAAACTAACAAAAAGCCTGTTTGATTTTGGATCAAATCATGTGAAATTGGCCTTCTCCCTTTTACAATACCGTGAGCTTGTTCCTTATACAAACCTCAACTACCGTTACTAAAACAGCAATTTAACCAGAAATTAGTAAAAACTCCAAAAAGATGTAACCACGTGAGCTATAAAAGGCTCCATGGATTCTTAGGTTTCTATTTATTATAAAACGTAAGGAAATCAGTGACATATAATTTACGTCATGTTTTAAATGTAAGTATATTACACGCAACGAAGTTGCGGAGGGAATAATGTTTTTTTACCCGTCCGTCAGTCCTATTTTTTGTCACCACAACTACTCTTAAACCACTCAACATAATTTCATGAAACTGTATAGGTAAGAAGGACATCATATAAAGATGTGCATATCCAAAGGAAATAACGTTCCTACATTGCAATAATTTATGAATTTGCAGTATTTTATGAAAGCTTACACTTGAATTTTGTATATTTTATTAGAATGGTCATCAGGCATGAAGTCAGAATTTCGGAAAGTCACTTCTGTAAAGAAAATTAATTTAAGACTTGTGACCCCGTGTCTGCCATTTTTATAACTTTCCTTTGGATTATTTTACAGGGACTTCCAAGAGCTAGAGGCAGTACCAAAGTACATATTGCATGGTTGCATTTAAGAGAAAATGGGAAGTACACACAGGTTTTTATGCAATATGGCGGAGGACCGAGAGATATTATTGTCAACGAAGATGATTGCACTATATCAGAGATTTTTAAAAAGGCTTCAAAGTTGTATTTTCCAGCAGGCAAATCTAAACTTGGCGATATAAAAGATTTTGATGTGAAATTAGGAAACTTTGAAAAAAACGGAATCTCTGAATTTAATGATCTTGAAGGAAACAAATGCAGCCTGAAAACATATATTCACTGCAGAGGTTTATACTTGTCCAAAACCCCCTTTTATTTTATGACAAACATGAAGTCTGCAACAGAAGCTGAGGTATCAACACAAGTTCAAGATGCCGTTGAATTGACACAAGAAAGAACACAATCAGGAGATTCAAGAAAGTAGCTAAAGAGGAAATGGGAACAAGGCGTTTCTGAGGGGAAAGATGTTGCACTAGAAGAAACCAAGACAATGATCACCTCTCATGCAAATGTGGTGTCACCAAAACTCAGCCCTATTAATGTTTCAAAGTCTGCAACTGACCAACGCCTTGAAATTAAGTACAATAAAGTACAGTATCATGATCACGAAGACGAAGAAATATCTAGCAGTATCTCATGCTTCACCAGGCAAGATTGTAGACAATTTCTTACTAAAGATTTCCCAGAATTGCATGATATGCCTGCAGATGAATTCTGTCCCATGAAGTACGGGTTCAAAATCACGAGAATAAGAGTAAACAACGTTGCTTATTTCGAATCTGTCGATGATGCTGATACTATCATAGATGATAATACCGAAGACGGTGAAAACAATTCAGCAGAAAATAAAGAAACAACAACTGAACAAGATGAAAAACTTTCAATAAAGTGTGGTCCTGATATTATTTGGGGATATGACGGCATTGAGTTACTGATTGGTGTAGTTAGTAGCCATCAAGAAGAAGCAACTTTCACATGGATATTCAATGACCAAGAAATTGAGAAGAGTAAAGAAGCAATGGTCATACCTATAACAACCCCTGGCAAATATATGTGCCTTGTATCAGTAGGGTCAGATGTATGTATGTCGGAGAAAATAACTATTGATACTTCAAAAGAAAATATCGACAAAACCGTGCCATTTAACCAGATTCCAATAATTGAGAGCAACCAGTTAAGTTTTTCTGAAGTCAACAGAATCGGAACAGGAAGTTTTGGTACTGTTTATAAAGGTGTATGGGAGGGGACTGAAGTTGCAATAAAAGAGATAAGAATCCCAGAAAGAAATAAACAGATACATCTGAAGACTATCCAGAACGAAGTCAAAGTTCATGGCACATTACGACATTCTTCTATTGTACAGCTGATGGCAATCGCATTGTCGTCGTCATCTGTTCTTCTAGTGTCGGAATTCATACAAGAATGCAACTTAGAAAATGCAATATTTGGGGATGACGATGAACAGAAGAAGATTCTAAACGGTAGAAGGGATCATATTGCAAAGCAGATATGTCCAGGAGTTGCATATATGTACGCTGTTAACGTGTTGCACAAAGATATTAAACCATCAAATGTTTTATTAGAAAAAGCAACTGTAAAAGCAAAGATATGTGACCTAGGGGTTGGAAAGATCAGATCTGCAGGAGCTACTGCAACAGTAAAAAATGCTTGGGACTATAATGTACATGGCACCAGAGAGTCTTTTGCATAGAAAAAACAGCCCTGGAAGTGATGTATGGTCATTAGGTTGTTGCCTTTTAGAACTATTCTCAGAAAATGACACAAGGGATCTACCGGAGGGAGATCCATTGGAGTATATAACTAGTAAATTGGAGTCAAAAGAAAAACCACCCAGGGCAGACACACTACCTCTCATTATCCAGCGTTGTTTTGAGTATGATGTAATGTCTCGTTCGTCTGCATCAGAGTTGATACCGTTGTTTTGATCATAGACCATGATTGATGAAAACTGAGATCATTTATCAAATTGTTCTATAAATTGCTCACATAAACAATTGAATGATTTTATATTTTGATGTGTAATGGCACAGTGCCATTATTTATACATTTTTACCAGCTTTATAAGTTGCTGGTAGTTATATAGAAAGTATATCGAATATATTTTAAAAAACAATATCTTCTGAAAGAATTTATATAAATATACATTGTACATGTTTGTTTCCAGGAGATGAAATTTTCAATATAAACACTTTATCAGAAGTAAAGTACGAACTTAAATAACAATGATTATGTGATTTTTTTCTATACAAACATGTATATAAACCTTGTACACTTTTCTTTATCTTTCCTTCAAGTTTTATTTCCCCATCATCTTTGTGCGAAGAACTGGTGATGGTGTTTATGCAAATAAACAGAAGTTATTTTCACAGACACTGTGTTAAATAAACTTTTAACGGCAAATGTTAAAGCAATATAGTCATCAAACTTAGGATTTTTTGTTTACAAACTTTTTATTGGATGATACCGTTTAAATTACTAAATAAAACTTTCACAACTGGAAGATTCAGTATAAAATCCTCGTTTTT
This sequence comes from Geukensia granosissima, assembly GCA_032357055.1. NCBI lineage: Eukaryota > Metazoa > Mollusca > Bivalvia > Mytilida > Mytilidae > Geukensia > Geukensia granosissima. The sequence continues at coordinate 11,033 of JAULBM010335591.1, forward strand.
CGTCTTTATTTAGGTAAATTCTATTCAAAATGAACTTTTATCCCGTACAAACTTCCGCCGCATATTCATGTGACATTTGCTGACCTCACTTCGTCAGTCCCCAGTGCTTCGCAAAAAAAATATTAAATATATGATAATTCCGCACACATTAATGAAGACTTCTTTAGATTTCTTAAGAAATGCATTTTAAATCATTTATAAAATGAAACAATAATTCCGTAAATATGGTTAAAAGGGTTCACAAAAAGTGCCAAGTGGCTGAAACATTGAAAACCACGTGGAAATAAAATATCGAAATGACCCACTCTGTCACATCATTAATATATTAATTAATGTGAATAATCTCCCTTTACCGAAAAACTATTTTTTTCTTTAAGATGTTAAGATAGTGACGTCTTTCATATCACAGTCATTAGAATTGAGACGTTACGCAGGATAATGCGTCCTATGCAGATGTAAGATGTTTCAGGAAACTATAGGAATTTTAATTATTTAACAATTTTCTCACAAAAGCTATTTCCCCCCAAATTTCAAAGTTTAAAATCAATTGAATGGTTAGTTTTTTATTGTCAAAAATACAATTATGTTCCAAACATAAAGAAATATATTTTTAGAATATAAATATATACTTGATAAGGGTTCGATTTTTATTAATTTTTTAATTTGCCGCGATGATTCTTTATATCCATACATAATTGATGCCTTTAAGGACCTTTAAGGATTTGCATTTCATTAAATACCAAAAAATTACTGAATTTCATTTTCCTGAAAACTCTTTCGATTTAAAACTGTATGTGGTAATCGTCTTACAACACTCTAAAATCAAGTTGAGAGTACAGAAAATTTTAGGTCCGATCGAAAACGCTGTTAAGAGTGTGGGGTTCAAATAATCGGTATCGTATTCGTTTTGAAAAAAAATTCTGTAAACTAAATAGAAAATAAGTTTTGAATTATCTTAAGGATTCATTTATTTGTATAATGATTTAAACCAAGAATCTGTAATAGTAAAAAGAGTTCAAAAAAGAAAGACAAAGACAGAGAGACCACCAAAGGCCTTTTAAAAGTTTTTTCCATGAACGAACCTATAGATGTACATGTTCTTACATCGTCAAAACAATTATTCATATATATAGCAAAACATTTTATAATTTGTAAAATCACATTCAGGCTTATGCTGGGTGAAAAAATAACAGATGAACGAAATATATCGGCTATAATTCTATAATTCTAAGATATTAATTGAAGAAAAGTTAACATACACGTACATTACGTATTAAAAACGTCGCAGTGGACAAAATTGTTAGACATTTGTTTCTGTAAAAATAGATGCAAAAAATAAACATTTCGAAAAACATTTCTGTGTTTTGTATTTCACAGGTACAATTACGATGTACAAACAATTTATCCATATTAGATATGAATTTTATCCTATAAGGTATCAAACTTCTTGATTCGTTGAAAAAATCACTAAAAAAGACGTTGGACATTTCCGCTACACACAAGTAACTAGCTATGATTTTTTAGTGCGTGGTTGAAAAGTTATAAAAGTCATTGATTAAATATTATTTTCAAGGTACTGTCTCCATATACAATATAAAAACCCATTGGCTTCTTTATCGAATATGTAGACAGGGAAAAACATTGAATGCAATATCACCCTTAAAAATCTTTCATGTTTCTTGGATTTTTTCATTTGCTCAAAAATATTATTGCGCTGCGCATCAGCGCAGTGCTAATTGTATTTGGTTATTTTATTAGGATATGGCTAATGGGCGTCTGGTTT
>JAULBM010335602.1:0-12815 GCA_032357055.1 Geukensia granosissima
TGTTGGCCATGGTCTTGTCTGTCCTCGACTTAACGATTTCTGTCTGCCCCTTTGGTATCTTCGAATTCCTTTTGCTACTGTTTACAAATTGTCAACCATTTGATTTGACAGCCAGCGTTTCAACAAAAGCAAGCCAATATCTAAAAATAAATTTTATATAACCTTCGCCAGGACGGTACGTACATTTTTAAACAATTAAATCCGAAAATGGCGTATATAATCTGGAATGACAAACCTAAACATTTCTTGGAGGTTTGGTATATTTAAGATCTGTTGGTTGATCCATATGGTATCAATGTATCTCAACCATTTAGGGATATGTACCCCGTAATCTAACAATAAGTTGACCTCTTCTCGGATTGACGTTTACCCGGATAAGAGTTTAAGGATTCCTCGATGAGTGTTGCGCGCATGACAGTGGATGCTTACTCTTACTGACAAAACAATTGTGCATGAGATATCGTCCCTCTTTTAGTTAATTTTTTGTGGAAATTATACCTTTAGAAATTATCATTCTAAGTCCAGTTATGGGCATTTCAGTCTGCTGTTATTGGCTTTATTCAAGGTTAATTCCTTTTGATAAATCTCTGTAGTGTATTTGTTGAAATCAAAAGATATCATCAATATAAAAATAGGAGATGTGGCATGATTGTCCATGAGACAAGGTGAGTATTGTTTAAATTTGTCTATCAAATCAGATCTAGAAGGATCCTTGTAGTACTTTAAATGAGATTAACCCTATGCACCCCACCCAACATGTCTGTAGGACCATTTTTTTGTCGCCTGAAGCAATAAAAAATCATGTTAACATAAACAAATTTGGAAAGCATTTGTGATTTGGGGGTCTTTTTTATAGCCCTTTAAGATATTTTTCACGATTTTTGATTTAAGCAATTGTTCATATTAAAACGAAGATATAAATATGTTCCTATACATTCAAGTAGACATTTAGTGTATCTTTGGTAAGGTCCATTTATTGAACTTTCGAAACATGTCTATTTATATTGTTTTGAGCTACGACAAAAAAAACGTGTGGCAAAAATAGATGACCTATTTAAACAGATATTTTAAAAAAAATCTAAGTTATGCACTCCCAACTATCATATATTTGCCTGTATGACATTACATGCAGATTTTTTAGGTGTTTTATTGTCCGAATATTGTTTTATTTTTTTGCCCGTTATGGTGCTCAAATGTCTCTAAAAAACATTTGGAAAATGGCAGAATTTTCTCATTTTTCTCTATATTTTAAATACGCTCGACATTTGCTTTTTTATGACCATAATTGATATCGATTACGTAATTACATTAGGTATCAACTTTTTTATGAGTATTTATATTCATAATTAGTATTTCAAGTGTTTATTGGATAAATTCAAATGGTTTGTTCTTTACAAATTAATTATTAGAGCTTTAGACTATTGTAACTTTTCTTTTTCCGATTGCATATTCATTTCTGGTTGCAATGGAAAGTGTGTTAGTATAAGACCGAAGTTGTGTTTTTCTTTGTTTTGCGTCCGCGTGCGGGTAGGTTTTTAAGCATTTCAATGTCAAAAATAAACACAGAAAACAATCTCTATGCGTTGTAGCATTAAGAAGAATTATCTCAAAAGCCCAAAAAGAACATAGCACTATTGTTGATAATCACTATGTAGATATAACGGCATCAGATATATGCAGAAAACACAAGTTGTATAACTGCAATATGTAAGCAATTAAAGCTGTTTTTTTGCGTTTCTGTGTTTTTCAGGCGAACGGGCGGGTAGGTTTTGAAAATTTGACCTGATGCAAAACAAATAAAAAACAGACACGGACTAATCAGGAATCAACAAATAGGGTATTTTTTACAACTTGTTGTCTCTTCAGTTCAACAATAATAAAATAATATTTGTTTGTATAAAAGATATGGGAAACGAAACGGAAACCCTCCTCTAATAGAATATGCGTAAAAAACAACTAATTGACATTTTATTTAATCATTTTCCAGTGCTATAAAATGCACAATGTGTTTTTGGTGTATAGTTAACAACATTTTTACTTTTAAAACAGCTCAATGTTTATTTTAGTAAGGTTTTAGTGGTAAGAGTAAGGGGTTTTTAAATTTTAGCTCTCCACCTTTTTCTTTATTTTTATCATACTATTTCTACTATTACAATCTATAAATAATATCTGTTGTTACGCTAAATTTCTCTAAAGTGATCATCATGTATTATTTATCAACTTAACATTTTATGACAATCATACTTAAATTATCAACACATTTCTTCTTAAAATACTAACAATACCAAAAAACATAAAATAATTGTAAACAAATGTAAAATAAGTAAACACAAAGCGTTGACCTAAACGATAAAATACCAAAACTTATAGATACATGTATATAGACTGTAGTATTTATGTGATAGCCAATTGTATGTTCATATAAAATATCATCAATTAAATGAAATGATATGGTCACAAAATAAAGTCTGTACAGATTTAACCCCAAATATGGATGAGAAAAAGGGGAAATTTTTAATTTTAAACCCTTTTTTATAATTGTAATCACATAACAATGACTAAAGTATACGTTAAATTATTTAAATGGTAAGAAAATAATATTTTCGACATTTTGAACATAAATCTATTGTGATTATATTTCATCAAAAGCTACAAACTAAAAATAAAGGGTAAATTATTCATTTTTATTAAAAATCTGTAAACGGGGAGACTGATTTCATGAGTTTTCTATTGATATGATATTTTATAACTGCTAAACTGGCAAGACGTCAGACTTTTGACAAATACCTTATTTGTGGAAATTTCACTATGTTAACATACTGTGCATTGACCTTAAAGCAGAAATTCACACAACATATAAAGAAAAGTTGCAACAGTATCAAGCCGCACTCATTATTTTCCAATACATACACCCCATTACTGAACCTAAAACGCTTAAAATACGCAAGAGAGATATAGTTGTTTTAATGCGTTATTGTGGTCTTTGACCTTTGTGTGCCTAAAATCAATGTTCTAATACTGCATTTTATCGAAAATATTTTCTGTGAAAAAAATATCCTGATCATAACAATCAGAATGAATATAATTAGATTTTTGATATTTTGACTTGTATATATCTACTAATATTTTAATTGTAAAAAGTATTATTTTACCAGCAAAAAGCTGCAAATGTTAATGAAACTGTTTTTTAAAGGAGAAGGTACGTTAACCCCCATATTTGACCCAAATTTTAGATTTTGTGACACAATAATAAGTTGCTATTAAAATATTGTTTAATAATCATCATTTAATAAATCATTACCTTTTATTGTAAACTTTTCGTCATTTCTACAAAATGAAAGGATGTTTTTTACTATTTTGACAAGAATTTAACATTTTCGGTAAAAATACTCAATTTTTGGAGATGTTTTGTTCAACATAAATATGATCGCACAACAACATCACGAAGATATTTTAACCACACATTTGTACTTGATAGATCTTTAATTGTGCAAAGTTTGGTTGTGATGTATTTGTGCGATCTATACTAAAATCGACAAAATACTATCAATTGTTGCATCAAATTAATAAATTTCTCAGTATTTTCACATTTAAAGCATTTTGTATGCGTCCTGTTACCATTGTAGAACTAATTAAACTAAAAACTCTTTTGGATTTTCTTTTTATAGACATTATTCAAGACAAAAAGTATATAAAAATATATATTAGCCAATTTTCATTTCTTAGCCAAATTCTTGGGGCAAAATGGGCCTTAACGACCCTTGTCCTTTAAACAAAATCTTAAATCTGCTTATCACCCATTTTTTACAGTTTAAGACCAAAATTTAAAAAAATGATTAATTATGCTTTGTATTATAATTAAAAAGTAATTTATTTTATGGAAAGAAAAAAAATAATGTTTTTTTTCACACATGGGTTGCTGTTTTGTAACTTATCTAAAATACATTAGGAGTAGGAATCATTTATCAAATTTTATCACAAAATGAAAAGGTTTAAAGTTTGCAACTTTTTGCTTTTTCTAAAAACAGCATTCATCTAGAGATTACCCTTTGTTGTTGACGTCGTTTCGTTTATGGGCATTTTAAAAAATATCCATATTATTTTCACGTGAATATCGAATGGAAAAATAAATATTGACATGTATTTCTTATTACGAATAGTTACCAGGCAAAATAATTGATATATACATATGTTCAAGTGAAGTTTAAGCTAATATTTGATGATATTTAATAAATGTCTAAAAAGCTAGCATTCTATCGGACAAATCAATGATGAATAACTATTTCATTTTTTCGTATATTGACTAAAGCTGATATTATTCTGTTAAAGAAAAGTTACGAAAGCACATTCCTTACTAAATTTCACATTTTGAAATATCGGAATATATTTTTTTATTTTTAGGCCGGTCACACATTTTTGTGTCCACTACATAACGAGTACTATTACATATATGTATGCACTGTAAAAATCATCCCTTTTACGATATATGTATGCCGCTAACATCATTATTAAACAACAAGTACCTTGAAATTACCTTTCAAAGCAACAATTTAACATAATTTGTCAAAGATACCAAGTGCGTAAAATGTCCTCTTGGTAACAGATAAAAGCAAAATTAATGTAGCTCTTTACATAAACAGCTTTAAATCAGTAAAAAAGAATATGACTTTAAATATATTACAAACAAATATCCAACAAAGTGATAAAAATAGTTTTAATTGATGGATGAAAGAAAAATTCCACTATGTTATGGTCTACTATATAACATTTTGTCACGTAGTGGTCATGTTTTTGTTTTGTAGTGGACACATTCCCTAAAAAATCAAAATGAAGTTATTGACAGATGTACACATTTTAGTTACAATCTTTTCATGGATCATATTTTATGCCAGTATTACTGGAACATTTCTTCAGAAAACGGCATTTGTGCTGTGTTAAATGTCCCTTCATGTCCACTACGTCACAAGATTTACCCCTAGCGTAACATAACAATATTTTTGTTTTATCGGTGTTAAGTTATTTTCTAGTGAAACTTATTTTGCATGAGTATATTTTAGAAAAAGTACTAATTCTAATGAAAATGAAGAAAAGTATATTTGATATCTTTCATTTGGAAAATTTAAACTAAAGTAATACATTTGACTTTGATTTTCAAAAATTTTAAGCAAAAGTGCAATTGTTGTCATTTTTCGGTATTTTCTGTGCGTAGAAAAAACGCCTGCAATGTACGTTAAAATGTATATATAATTATTTTCTGTGTAAAGAATTCAAAATATTTCTATTTATCATGTCATTTAACTATGATTTAAGATTTAACGTTTTAGACATTTTAGCAGCGTTAATTATCATTTTTGCATGTACATTGCATGCACTTTATACATGTTCTTCCAATTTTTATTTTCAATTCAGGACCAAAAATATAAAATTTGATAAACAGTTTTGTCTAAAACAATCTCACAGTTTTCACATTTAGCAGATTGTTGCAACCTTACAATTCACTGATTTTAAACATAAAAACACGTAGCTAACGAGTGGTTAAACTTTTCAAAGCAAAGCAAAAATATCATATACATGTTTTCAAATTTTAAAAAGTGACAAATCCCTGTCCACCGTAAACGAACGGAGGCCTCGTATGAACTCAGTATTTGTGTAACATAAACAATTTGTAATTTTAATTTCTTGATATAGTATGTAGAACGAACACGTCGGGAGACTTCAGAAGATATAAAGTAAATATTAAATCTGTTTTCACAGCAACAAAAATTAAAATTATGATCAATCAGCATCTTTACAAACATACTAACGACAAGAAACACATGCAAATTCAACCTTTACAATTGAGGACAGACTACGAGGATAGTCTCATAAGCAACATATTATCTTAGCCTGTGAGCTTTCCTGGATTAAAACAATTGCCATGGCGAATAATGTCCGTCTATGCGATAATACCGTGAGTGTCTGTTATATATTGAGCTTCAGCAGTAAACGTAATGGACATTGGTTCAATATATAAACGAAATGAAAGATCAATTGGAAGGCGTGTCAACCAAATCAAGCGGAAGAAACACCATCATACCTCATTCATTGTCTTCCTAAATTGCTGTTTCCAAAAATAATGGTAGTATAGTCCACTCTATAAATAAGACACTATTCAAGCAACACAAATGCTTCAATTTGAGAGAAATCTAGCACTATCTCACACTCTAAAAATTATAAATGGCAGCTACTTGCATTGCCGTCTGTCTGCTGATATCATAAATTATATCCTCGAAACCTGAAAACCTATAACCTGAAAATCATAAACTTCAATTAACAAAGATACAATATATAAATTAAGGAATTTATCTCATCGATATGGTGAGCACATTAAGTCACCAAACGCATTCCGTCATACTTTTAGACTAACGAATTGTCAAATAATCGGTAATTTATGAATCAAACATAAAGTTGTAAAAGAGTATTTCAACTTTAATTTCATGCTCCTTTACATTGTGTTTTAGTATTGGATTTCACATAAATATTTTTTAGTTTTTTGTCACAATTTACTATGTTCAAATATCCAAATAATAAAGGCAGTTTGCTGGCATGTACGTCTGCTGATTACTTTTCAATTTAGAAGTAAAAGTAAACAGAATACGATTTCACAGTTCCTCAAATATTATTACAAATCATATACATCACTCCAATATATCAATTTTTGAGTTTAACGACGAGCTCAACTTCACACATACAACAGTCGTTTTTCTACAAATCTTAATTTGTACAGTCAGTTTGACTTGACCTTGTAACCTCAAAATCAACAAGTTTCTTCCTCTTTCTAATATATATGTATAGTTCTTACAAGTTTGGTTTAAGTATTGCGATCGGTTTAATAGGTATCGTCCAAAACAACAATTTACCTCATTCATTTTTTTTTTGTATATTACCATTGTGACCTTGACATTTGGACTTTAATAAAAAAAAACGCCTTTTACGTTACAAACATCAGAAAAATTAAAAAAAAACATCTATGAAAGATGCGGACCCATCAGACATATCAGGGGTATTTTTAAATGGTCCGGAAAGGTAAGTACTTCCTGCCTTTCAAAAGAGAGCCGCTGCATTGAAATTTTTCTAATCCGCTAATAGTCAATAGAGGTTATGCGGGAAATTTTTAATTTTGACTAAAGAAATCGGACGCCTTGATTAAATGTAACATATTACAAAAAGAACTCAATTTTCAGTTTGGAAACAGATATCCGATAACAGCCATCAATATGTATAAAAATTTTCTTCATTACAGGGGAGAGGCCAATCCAAATTTAAAAACGCTGATGAAGCTATTCACACCTTCCTGGTAAAAATGAAAGATTCATACGGCGATCCTAAAAAAGTTCTACAAGACTTGAGGACAAAAATTTTTACCCTCCTCGGGTCTGATTTTGATGATTGTACAATTGCCATTTATGTTGACCAGATAAGCGACCATCTCGATTGTATAATTAAAGATGGTAAAACTCGCCTCGTAATTAACATCATAGATGATGAAATGAAGTGGATATTACCAGGTAAAGGAACAACAGTTACAACGGAACCATTAATTGCCAAGTGTATAGCTTATAATATCCGATATGCAGAATGATTATCAAACATATTTTGTACAAAATAACTTTAAGATAATATTTTCATTGATACCTGGGTTGTATTTTAGTGTATATTAAAATAGATAAATGTAAAATCTTTCTGGCATATATTCTATTTTCTTTCTCTTAAATATTTTCATAAAATTTTTCTCTTGTGCTGTGTTGATGTTGTAAAAGGCTCCCCTGTGCTTAAGTTTTATGATGTTATTGATTTTCGGGTACTGTTATATATGTTGTAGAGATCCCATTAACATCTTTCCCGATTTGAAATTTGTAAAATTTCTTGATTGCATTTTTATATTTGGTTTATAGGTGTTTATAACTCATGAACTTCATTAATTTTTGACCTCGAAAACTAGAAATTAAAAAGTTTGATTTATCGTCCTATTTTTTACCCATGTCTGATGAAGCGCTTCTGAATATATATGTTATGAATGCATGCAAGATGTGGATTGTGACTTTCTGGCATATATTTCATTTCTGTCATCAGCAAAATATCAAACAGAAATGTACGATGCAAATACACTCTTAAGTGATTTTTACAATCGTAATTAGAGGTGAAAAAAAATTCTACAAGAAACAAAAATGAAAAAGTGAAAATTGATATCAAAGTATAAATTTTATTGTCTATATTATCTTCATTACACTAGAGAATATTTTTCCACAGTTTATTTAAACCTATAACAGAACTACATCATTTGAAGACTTGCTAGATTTAAACATCAATACAATTCCCGTATCTTCTTTAAAAAATTTGAATTCAATTTTCTATCAACTTAAGGCAGGTAAAGCGCCCTAAAATCAATCGTTAAAATACTTTTCCCAAACATGGTATAAGTTTCACGAAATTTGTAACTTTTGAACATTCATAAATATTGGTAAGAGAACTCCGTGTATGTATAGGAGACATGAATAAGTAAGATGCATTAAAGATTTGGTCATCTCTGGTAAGAACACGTTGTCCTGACAATGTCCCTTCTGAGGCCTCAGTTGACAATCGATAACAAGTAACCTTTACTTTCAAAGTTCCAAAACATTTCAACCATTATGAGATTAAACTTTAGCGTTTATACAAATGTTGGTACTTAAAGATGACAACATTCCAGCAAATAGTAATAGTAAGAAGTTAAGGCAAATGGGGGAGACTTTTTTCTTGTTGAATTAAGATATCTAAAGCGAAAAAAGAGTTCGAGGATACCAAAGAAACAAAAACATAGATAGTTAAGGCGGAAGACAGACATAGCCATGGCTAACAAATTGAAACAAAAGAGAAACAGAGTACACAAATACTACACTGAAAACTAAAGCTGGAGTAACATGGACCTTACAAAAACTAGGTTGAGTGTAAATATTACAGAATTGTAAGCAACTCCTGCTCCCTAGTGGCGCACATTGTGCTACTCAATAGACAAAGCCGTTGTTTAATAATCGATGTTTACCACAATCGGAAAAGGCAATTACATTGTTTAAACCATTTTGTATATAACGATTCTCTATTTAATTGTTTACAGCTGTTATATACGGCGACGTTTTCCACAATTTCACAATTGTCAATTACCCACAAAAGTAAAAGAGCTGTTACAGCGAGTTACTCAGATTGTGTTCTTTAAAAACCCTTTGCACCTTATAATCTGATAAATATCATTTTCAATGAGAAAAAAAAACAAAAAGCAAATTACATTTAAATTAGCGTCTACTGGTCATTTTAGGCATTTGGCAAATATCCACAAATAGCCAGAAACTAAACAATATATCTCCTCAAATGTGAAAAATAATATACCAATAGCAGGTAAAAAACAACTTTAACCAGTAAAAATGAAAACTGTGACATCCACTGAACTACAGGTTCATAGATTAAAAAAACACAAAGATACTGTGATATACAATATAGTTGATCCCCAAGCGTCCCTTTACCTCTGACAGTAAAAAAAAATTGAAAAAATATAATCTTTATTAATCTATGTGTTGGTTATAGCGCTCGAATTCAATAAAGAAGACAAAGATAATAGCTAATAGAGCAAATGAAAACAAGATATAACGACAAGCAGTACATGATGATACTACAAGTAAAACATATATTAATCCAAAGCAATAAAAGTTTCTGTCATATGTTATTCTAAATGAATACATTTATTAAAACACGTCCAAAGGTATTTAGTATGAAAATTTCATTAGTAGACCAATAAACAATGCCAAAATATGTATCGACAGCATATCATAAAATATTTTTAATTAGATATTGGTTTAAGGTGTCGTGGAAAAGATTGTCTAATTTGATATAACAAAGAGCATACAGCTGTGATTAAATAATAATTCTTACAGCCACTAATTCAAACAACAGAATAATATAATCCAATAAGGCCCGATTGATTCTTTTTAATGGCGTTTTAAACAATTAAAGTTTAAAACTGCTTTTATAAAGATACTGCATACATGATGTTCATTCAGAAATTTAATTTTTCCAGGCCTGTTGCTGAAGGGTTACATTTTTTTCTTGTGTGACTTTTGTTTGTTATATATTTATTTACATATTGTCGATGTAATGACCATTGAGATGTCATCTTGTTTTTCTCCATTATGTGTTATGTTTGTCTCTTTCAGATTGTGTGAATCTAATGAACTAGTTAAATAGATATATGTGTATCCCCATATAACGGGAATGTTTACCATCTGCCCTCTATTTTAGACAAACCAATAAGGTTTGTCCTCGATATGTGACCAACTTGTTTAAATCAACACCCATGTTTAAGAATAGAATTGATCAAAATAGGAATGAATTGACGCAGTTTCTCGAATAAATTTGGTTTTAGACAGAGTTTTGTTTTGCTAGAATTATCTTATTTTTTAATATTTTTAATGACCAGAATCTCATATTTTATTTTATTTCATTTTTTATTTTACAAAGTCAAACTTCATCACCTTGTTTGGTAGTCTATCATAAGGTTTTCGCATATACGGACAAATGTCACTCATTGATTTTAAATCAAAAGAATCAAAACATAAGATATAAATGTAATCCGTCTTTATTTGGAGTCTATCGTCTGTGAAAAGAGGATATCCACATATCAACGTCAGATAACATAAAGTGGTACGAAATGGAAAGGAAAATTAGATTGATTATGGTTTCGGGTGTAGTTATGACCGAAATCGGTCCAAGAAAAAGAATAACAATCTTGTAGTCTGAACGTTCTGCCTTGATGTGCACAGGTTCATATTTAAAATTGTCCATGGACGTATGCTTTGTTACAAAAATTGACACAAGAAAGTGTTTTGCCTCCCTTCAAAACCAAAATTGTTCAAAACGACAGACATGTTTGTCAAAAGGAATTCGAAGATACAAAAGGGCAGACAGAAATCGTTAAGTCAGAAGACAGACAAGACCACGGCCAACAACATGAAACGAAAGACAAACATAGAACACACAACACTACACTGAAAACTTAAGCTGGAGTAACACAAACCCTACAAAACTCAGTGTGAGTTCAGAGGCTCCAGTAGGGTAAGCATCTCCTGCCCCACTAGTGACACCCGTCGTGTTATTCAATGTAGTCAAATAATACACTGCATGTTACAAAAACCGATAAGGTACTCAAATAACTTAAAATGAAAACATAAATATAACAAAGGAAAGATATAGCAAAACGTCATCAAGAAAACACCACGAAGCAGCAACAAGTTCAAGATCCAGATCTCCCAACTAGGCCTTCAAAAGTATGCAATACCTCAATGCAATACCTGTGACAAGCTCTAAGTCAATCCAAATATGTTAAATGGCAGACCAAAAAGTTATATAATAAAAAAACATTAATTAAAACTATTAAGATAAAGTTTTAAAATTCTATTGTCAAGAGTCGTGACTTGGAACTAAATTTAAATTTTAGAGCACTTTTATTTGTATGGTTTAATATACAGCCTTAGCGTTCAAAGATGTAAGCAGTTATAGACTTGATCACGGTTTCTAACGGTGATTAATAGAACGAACAACTCTGATATAAAACAGGTTTAAATGTTTAATGTAACTGGGAGATGGTTCTAATGCTTATTATATTAGTCAAATAAAGTCCTGCTCTGTTTGATCTTATTCTGAATAATAAATGCAGTGTCTGTTTATCTGCTTCTGCACTTTTACACAACTTTTTACAGAAATAAAGTCTAGGCATTAGTCTTAAAAATCATCGTAAATTGAGATCTTTCTTAAATCTACGAGGTTTTTTTTCAAACACAGAATACTGTCATCTGATTTGTAAGTTTTTAAGTTGAGGAAATTCGATATGCTGAAGTCATTATAGTTTTTTGACAATCGTTTCAATTGAAGGTGAGCAGTCGAAAAATATTCCTTAGAAAATCTTACTTTAGATAATTCCAATATATGTTGTTGCCTGATGTTAAAGACGTCAAAGATTATGCCTCTCTGATACTTATACAAATTGATGAATTTGAGTTTCTAAAAATAAACCGAATGGCCAGACAAAACAAGATAAGTCGATAGACACGGAATTCTCGAATACATGAACAAGATGAAACACGATATATACTGTACATAACTAACAACAGACTTACAACTGTGAACAATGCAGATCCCACAAGGTAACCGAGGTGACTTCGTGTGGTCCGGAAGGATAAAAGTTCTAGCCGCTTTAAAGACACCACTGTATTGTAAATGTACAATACGGTATTTGTCATTTTGGGATAGAGGGGAAGGTTGAAAAAGATTACAACTTATATCGGGAGAAATTAAAAAGCTGTTTTTAGGTCACTCAGCACCTTCAAAGGAAATTATTCGTCTTATCTGTGATGAAGGATATTCCATACCAGACGGCATGATGGTTGTGTCAACCATGCGATATATGGAGTGGTGATTTCAACTGAGGAGCAACATATCCCTGGTTGAGCAGTCTTGTCTCTCTCTAAAAAATTGCTTTCTCTACTTTTTTTGAAGTGTTCACACTTCCCAACCAGTGTGAGAAAAAATCGATTATCAGCGAGTTGATGTAAGCAGCTGATTGGCTGATTTGCAGACCTCGCGAGCTTCGCTTCACGAATTCAAAGACTTGTCACGATCTTATTTCTTACCCTGGAGGAATGAACTTTCCAAAGACTCTATCAGTTAGGTAGCAATTACTTTATTTTTTGGCTAATGCATATGAAAATGGCGTACAAATGTTTGTTTTTGTACACGAGTTACGTCCCTTT
>JAULBM010335613.1:3700-22841 GCA_032357055.1 Geukensia granosissima
TGCAGAACTATAGCAGTATGAAGTTGGAATTATTAGCATTGAAATGGGCCGTTACGGAAAAATTTCGAGACTTGTTGATAGGTTCCGAATTCACAGTTTTTACTGACAATAACCCACTTAGCTACATAAATTCAACAGCAAAATTAGGGGCAACAGAGACAAGATGGGTAGCAGAACTGGCACAATTCAACTTTACAGTAAAATATCGATCCAGACAAGCAAACAGAAATGCTGACAGTTTGAGCAGAAAAACTTTACACACTCCAGAAACAGCGAGATTAGAGACTATTACAATATCGGATAAAGAATCTTTTGGCTCAGCTCTTCCGTGTACACTACAAGGTGGCATCAAAAAGCATGTTGTTAACATTTGGGAAGAATATGCCGGTACGTTGCCACTTTCATGTCCGCCTGTGATATCGTCTGGGCTGCCATCAATGCCTAAAGAGAGATTAAGTGAGCTTCAAAGGTCTGATCCGGATATAAAGAAGTATCTATTATATTCAGAAGGCAAACAACCTGCAACAAGGAGGCGACTGTCACAAGAGTCCAGCGCAGTTAGGAAATTGTTACATTTAAACAAAACATTAGTAACCGAAAATGGCGTAATATATAGGAGAACAAATGATAGCAATCAAATTCTTCTACCGGCAATATTAAAGAAAGACGTTTTAAAATCTGTTCATGATGAATTAGGGCATCAAAGTGCTGATCGAACGCTATCGTTATTGCGGACAAGATTTTATTGGCCTGGTATGTTTACTGATGTTCAAGACTATTGCGACAGCTGCGAGAGATGTAAAGTAGGCAAAATTGGCAAAAAGGTCAAAACAACGTTTAAATCTGTAGTTGCTAAAAGGCCGCTGGAAATTGTTGCTATTGACTTTACGCAGTTAGAACCAGGAACTGGCGGAGTGGAAAATGTGTTAGTTATCACGGACGTTTTTACAAAGTACACACAAGCTGTTCCCACTCGAGATCAGAAAGCGAAAACCGTGGCAAGAATACTATTAAAAGACTGGATAATTAGATTTGGCGTGATGAAACGATTACACAGCGATCAAGGCCGAAGCTTTGAGAATGAAGTTATTTACGAATTATGCAAAATTTATGGGGTTCAGAAAACAAAAACACTGCCATATTACCCAGAAGGGAATGGCGTCTGTGAAAGATTTAACCGTACAATGCATAATCTTCTACGAACACTTCCGCCTGAACGTAAACGCAAATGGCCTGAAATACTTCCAGAATTAGTATACGCATACAATTGCACACCACATTCTACAACCGGATACTCTCCATATTTTTTTATTTTTTGGAAGAGAACCGACCCTGCCTATTGATCTCAAATTCGGGATTGAGAATAATCAATTTACGTCGGGAGAGGAATGGATCACAACACACTTTAAGAATCTTGAAGCAGCATTTCAGTTAGCCACTGAAAGGACTGAAATGGAGGCCATAAAAAGACAAAAACACATAAACATTAATGCTGATAACAAGGAACTACCAATAGGGTGCCGTGTATTCCTGAGAAACCATCCATGGGGTAGATGCAAAATTCAAGACGCATGGAACAATAAACCTTTCAGAATTGTTGCTAAACACGAAAACGTGTATAAAGTGGAACCATTAATCGGAAACAGAGAATCAAAATATGTTCATCGTAGAGAAATGTTGGACGCAAGATATATCGCAAGCAACGTAACACAAGATTTTGATCGTCTTGACATTTGTCATCAGATCGATGATAATCAGGCAGAACCTGATGATGATACGCAAGATGAGGAGTATGCAATTCTTTTACAACGGCCTCAGAAAACTAATGATGATGTTGACCGGTTGAGTGGAGAAGAGGAGAAACAAGATATAAATGTTGCTAAATCTGATGGACATACTGATCACAAAGAAGGGGAGTACCTTACTGATACTGTAGTTGAAAATGAGGGTAAAGTCGTGGATTCGGACCCTGAGTCAGAGCTAAATACAGAGGAATTTAGCGAAAGTCCTTTAAAAGATGTATCTAACATCGAAACTACAAGTAATGTTGATCAGGAAGACGATTCAAATGACAATGTTGAGAATGATGTTACGATTCGCCGTTCACAGCGTAGCAATGCAGGAAAGAATCCAAACCCCTTTAACTTGCCGAGATCCGCAATACAAAGTGAAAACTGTATTGACATTAACAATTCGCCGTCAATAGACTTAAATATTATTGCCAATATAAGTCAGACACAGTTGTTGTTAACTCAGATGTTATCAAAAACCTTTAACAAATGATTTTTTTTTTAGTAACTGCAATGTAAGTTGTATTTTTTGTGTTTTTTGGGTCAACGTTTATTTTTTTGCATTTTTGGGTCAACGTTGTAATTTTTGTTATGGTAGTTAGCTTTTAATGGAATATGTTAGTATTTAGAGAGTTGCCGATACGTCAACTCAAAGAAGGGGAGTGTAAAAGGGTTAATTGTACTTCTTTTTTGTAAGCAAAATTATATTATTTTGTTTCCAATTTTATAGATGAGTAACCTTAAGTTCATTGATAGTATTATAGTAACCTAGTTGTATTTGTAATTACTTTTACATGTGTTTCTAATCATTAGAAAGCGTGAGAAAATATTTGATAAACTGCCGGAATAAAACGAAGATATTGGTTTAATTCGATGTTTCTAATTTAAATTTTTCATATTTTCTGTATAAAAGTTTATTGAAAAATAATTAACATTCGTGGGTTTAAAAAGGAAAATATTTTTTATATTTTTGATATTATAATTAATAATTTTCCCGGGAGATTATCACGTGGATGAAGAAAATTTTCTTTGTTTCAAGAAGCGCGGCATTTGCTTCAGATCATTGATAACAGTAACACCATAATAATTTTTGGACAGAATTCATAGATAAAGGTCAGTTTTCTTAGTTATATTTCTTTATATTTATGTATATAATTACAAGTAAGATATTTGTAATTTGTTTTATGAAATATACAGAAACATTTCATTTGCTTTTATTGTTTCATTGAAACACAATAATCATTATGTTGCATATATTGCAATGTACCCGATGCTTAGGAATTATAAAATGTGGAAATTAGAATTATTTTTATTTTATAATTAGTTTTATTTGTTACCAAGTGTATATATTTATGTTTTTTTTAGTAAAAGTTTGGATTGTAATAATTTGACTCCTCATCAATAGAGATAATTAATTATGCGTTTAGATTTTATTTAATTTGATTGACTCTCGGTAATGTTCTAGTGATTATGGCATATCTGTTTAATTTCGATTTAACACTGTGATTAATTATTGACGCCTTTTCAATGCTGATTTTATGAGGCACGACCACGTGGTAGATAATTACATGTTTCCCTGTGCGTGCATTGGAATGTCAAGAATGTAGTTGCACGTGAGAGATCACGTGACAGTTAATCATGTGATTAACATCTGACAATAACATCCGGAAAATTGTAAACACAAACACGTGCTAATGTTTACTTTTTGGTATTCAGTATTGTATCACAATTTACTTAGTGTTTTAGTGTTTGCTTATAATTATTGTATTATTTTATATAGATAAAACCTGTTCATGAGATGAAGATGACCAAGAAATGATTTTAAAATAGAATTGTACTGTTTTGCTGGGGGTATGTTTATGTACATGTTTTTTTTGGTTTTATTATTATTACATCAATTTTAGTAATTATTAATTCAACATTAATATTTTAGAATACAGCTTAAGTATATTTTAGATAATATGTGAACACTAGAAAGACTCCTAGTATTTCTGCAATAACATTTAAGCATTTTATAAATTTATTATTGTAATGAAGTGGATTTTTCATTTAAGTATTTGGACTTGAGAATTCCTTGCAGTGGTGGAAAAATTGCAATTACTTTACTTTTAGTTTATTATAGTTATTATAGTTAATTTTATACGCATTAATTAAAATATTTATGGTTTGACGCGTTATATTATGAAACTATCTTATGTTTTTGTAATAGATACTTTCTATGCTTAATCATTTTGATTTGAACAATTTTAATGTTATAGAGGTATAACTAGTTTTGTATTTGTTACATGATGTTTTGATACTTTCAAATCATGTTCTTATGCATTTTCTACTGATTGTATCTTTGTAGGACTTTTTGTTTGACTTCTTACTGCATAATAAACCAGTCAACCATACATGTAGTTCGTTATCTGCTATGCAAAGAATCCATCTCACACAAAGAGACAGTGTAACAAGTTACAAGTGATCCTTTCAATTTGTATAACCTCAAAATTCATTCTTTAATCTAGCTGGCAAGCTAAATCAATTCATTTTAAAATTTGATCACCAGATTCACACCAACTCAACTTTTCATCTTCAAATGAATTCATGTATGCAATATAGATGTATGCGGGTACATTTTTCTTTCATGCAAAACAGCTTGAGAAAAAAACTGATCTTGTGTATTTAAATTGTCAGGGAACAATCATTTCATTTTCTTAGAGAATGGGGGTGCATGTTATGTAGTTAATACATCTGCACAGTAACATAACGACCTGTTCGTGCATGAAGTCTGAGACTAATAATATGTTTTAGTAGTCTCAGATGAAGTTTAAATAAATATTCTCTTATTCTTAAGACGTTTTCACACTTCTTCAGAAAAAAATCGATTATCAATATGCAGCTGATTTTCAGACCCGCGTGCTTCGGTTCAAGACTTGTCACGATCTTATTCCTTACCCTGGAGGACTGAGCTTTCCAAAGACGCTTTCAGTTAGCTAGAAATTAGCCGTACGGGTACTTTATATTTTGGTCAATACATATGAAAATGCCGTAAATATAAGTGGCATGTTTGTTTGCTTTGTACACGAGTTACGTCCCTTTTAACAAGGCTATGATAAAAGATGGTGCACGAACCGGCCCATGCCGCCTAACGGCATTAATTTTGATGCTTAAAAAATTAGAGAAACAAAATCTTACAAGATTATCTTATAAGATTTAACTATCTCGACTGTAGAAATATGATAATCAACGGCTTATAGTTTTAAATAAACAATGTAAGACCACAAAGCAGGTTGAAAACAGGTCTCAAGTGATCAATTGAAGAAATTTTATTGCCTGGTGACAACGGAATTAAAATGACTGTCCCCTTACTTGCTATTTTTTTTTTAATTAGAAAGATATATATATAGCGCAAAAGTCGAAGTTTTCACCACACCTCCCGACTTGAAAATTGGGAAAAATTGTCTTGAGTGTTTTTTCTTGAATACTTTTATAAATCATGTATCAAGGTCCAGAAGATTTTGTCTGTTCCAGGCTTTAGGCTTGGCAGCATATTAATTTTATTTACAATTTGAGATTTTCGTAGCTAATATATTGATCTGATTTTAAGTCCATTAATTTAAAACTACAGTCAGTCAGCATATCAGTCGAGCGGTGATTATTGTTGACAAACTGCTGTAATACTTCGGTTTCCATGAGTATCATGCCATAAAATTTACACTTTCTTATCATTGTTTACATGCAGGCGTCATGTCGGTAAATATGCAGATTTCCTGAATAACACAAAAAGAAAGCAACTTACACAACTTACACATGTAGGATCAGAGGCTACAACTAAAACAGGTCGGAGCAGAGACTACAACTAAATACATGAGGCTCTCAGGAGCCTGTGACCGCTCACCTGGCTTAGAGTTGCCGAATCAAAGTTAATGTGAAAATATTATACACATTGTTTGATAGTTGTCTGCTTATTTTTCAACATAATAGTAGTCCAATACTGGTTTCTGAAAAGAAGATGAAAATAAAAAATTCCCATAGGGAACAACGGTAAACTAATTAAGTTTTCTCATGGCGCCATTTAGATTTTCGATCGGCAAACGATTCACAAGTTAAGTAAAGGACCATCAAACAATCATTTCTGCTGAGTAACAATTATATCCACTTACATTGTAGCAGTTTCTGGCAAGACGTTGCTTGAAATTTGACCAATCAGAACACATAATTGGCACTGGCGGCCATGTTGAATTTATGACCGGTATCAATTTCACAAATCTGAAAAAGAATCATCTGCCTAACATTTCTGTTAAGTTTGGTTGAAATCTGTAGAGCAGTTCCTGAAAAGACGATAAAAATGTGAAATTCTCATGGGGTTCAATGGTAAACTAAGATTAGTCATGGCGGCAATTTTGAATTTCTGATCGGCAAACGATTCACAAATTAAGTACAGGGCCAACTAACAATCATTTCTGCAAAGTAACAATTCAATCCACTTTGTAGTTTCTAATAAGAAGATGTTTGAAACTTAGACCAATCAGAACACGTGATTGGCGCTGGCGGTCATGTTGAATTTCCGATCGGCACCAATTTCAAAAATCTGGCAAAGGACCAAATGCTAAACATTTCTGCCAAGTTGTGTTGAAATCTTTTCAGTTGTTTCAGAGAAGAAGATGAAAATGTGAAATTCCCATTCGGTCCAATGGTAAACTTAGTTTCATCATGGCGGCCATTTTGAATTTCCGATCGGCAAACGATTCACAAGTTAAATACAGGACCATCTGCAAAGTATCAATTCAATCCACTTTGTAGTTTACAATATTCGTGGTTGAAATGATCAGCAATACAGAATATTGTATTTAAGTTTTAATCTAAATCAATAAACTCCTTATTATTGATTGCTAATCATAAAAGTAGATGTGTGAACTATTTACATGTAGAATCTATTTAATTGTCAACTGATTAATGAGAACATAAAAACAAAAATTAATTAGAAGGATGAAAGTGATCACTTGTCAATCAAGATAAAATTGATATACCTAAAGCCGCGATTTCCTTGGTTATAAAAGAATGGGCTACATCAACTATGCTAAATACAATATTTTGGGGTTTAATTTTTGCTATCTTCAGTTTACAGCTAATTAACACAACAATTAGAAATTACCAGTTATACGGTATAAGACTGTATTAGACAAATCCATGATATGATACCTATTTAATACTATGTGTCCCTAGCAATGAACCTGTAGTCCAGTGGTTGTCGTAGTTTTATTATTCATTTATTGTTATTTGTTTACCATTTTTGCATAAGATTATGTTGATTGTTGTGTTTAATTAATAGTTTCACATTTTGTATTTCGGGGCCTTCCATTATGGTATGGACTCTGGTTCCCTGTTGAAGGCCATAATGGGACCTGCAGAAGTTAAAATTATACTGTCATTTGGTGGAACTCCTATTTTAATATTTGTGAATCAGTCTCATCTTTTTGATATTAAATGCCACTTCAAACATCAATATGGAAAACCAATAGATTATTTTGTGTTCTTCTCCATTAAATGTTACATCATTTTTGCAATAAATATTTTGGTTTGGTACCAGCAAACATGTTTAACACAAACACATATATCATATGCCTGTCTCAAGTCAAGAGTCAATGTCATTGGTTGGTCTCAAGTCAGGAGTCAAGGTTATTGGTTGGTCTCAAGTCAGAGGTCAAGGTCATTGGTTGGTCTTTTTCTTTTATGTTGTTCTTTTGCATTGATATAAAGCATTGAAGCATGCACGAGTTGCATAGTTTTACATATACAGTATTTATTTGTTTAGGGCAATCTAAAGCTTGTCTCAAGAAGTGGGAGTACACAGCATAGAATACCAAACTTTTTTAATGCTGAAATATTCCGACCTGTTTATCGACTACAGTATTTCCACCTCCGTTCAGGTCAACCTGCTGCTGTAACAGATTCTTCATCTCCGTCAGTTTGTTCACCTGTTGCGAACCTCTTGTGACCTTTATTTCTACCTCATGAAGATGGCACTCACTTTGTTCCAGCAGAGATTTCAATCTGGTCACTTCATCCTTATGGTTTATATAATATAAAAAACCAATTAAATTTGTTATTGCAACAATCCTTCCAGAAAGAAATAACATCTGTTAAGGTGAAATATCATGCCATCATGAAAGGAGTAGGTTCTGCAAGGACAATTTTCGGCCTCAAAAATAAAGTTTAGTATAAAATTGATGCTTTACATTTTTTGCAAACTAAAATGTCATATCTTTCAGACTTAATTTTTCGACAAAAAATGTAAGATTTCGTGATTTTTACCTTTCAAACTCCACAAAAATGGAAAAATCAACAAATAAGCCCAAAAAACTTCTAATTTACACTGGTTTTTGGCTATATAAGTATTTACACCTTAATTTTTACATATATTATGTAGTTTTATGAGTTACATCATATATGTAAATATTTTGGTGTAACACGCATATGGCCAATACTATTAGAGCCAAAAAAACTCCCAGATTTATCAAAAATGTTAATATTTTCATCATTCTAGTTTTATGAGAGGTTCTTTCGAAATGTAGGATTTGAAACACCGTCCCCCTTTATTATATCATGTGTTATGAAAATTTTCCATAGTAAAACGTTTTACCCGCACTGTTTATATACTTGATTTTTGATTGTAATCATTTGCATATGGATGATGTGGATTGCTGTGTTTCATACTGTATCATATAACCCTGTAGTTATCCGTCTTTTCAGTTATACTAGTGCCACTGGTAATGGTGTTTAGAAAATAAAGTTGCAATCGTGGATTGATCCCTACGATATCAGTGTATTTCAACTTTATTGTGAACATGTAAATCAACAGTAAGCTGACATCTTCTGGGCTTGTCCTAAAGTCGGAACAGAGTTCCACGAAGGGGTACGCTTACCCTTTCGGAGCACCTGATCCTCTCTGTTCAGTATCAATGAATTTAAAGATGCCCTATTCCTGACGCTGTGCATAAACATCCCTAATATAAAGTCGCCGTCTTCGATACTTTTTTTCTTCTTTTAAGTAACAAAGCAAGTGTAGCTATTTTCGTGCACATGTATGCCAAGGCAGCCATCTTCGCGGTTAAGTAAGAAATCATGCACGATTAAAGTGTCGTTCCGTGTGTGTTTATACTTTTGACGTCCGCGATGTTTCAATATTTGACTCAATGACAGAAAAGAATGTCGCCAGTAAACAGAGAAAACTGAAAAAAAATTCTCAATCGGACGATAGGGTCTTCATTTTTGCATACTTTTCATAAAATTTCAATAAACCTGCAGTACGCTCCGACAAAAAATAAACGGACTAAGCCAAGATTTTACCCATTATTGAGCATCTTTAGTTCCAGCTTGTACGAAAAACCCGATGTCGCCATTAAATTCGACAAAGAAACAATGGTTACCATTACTTTTTGTTAGGTGAAAAAGAATCGTATTTGTTTTTTTAACAACATAACAATGTCTTCTTTTAATTTAATTCGAATAATCGTCATGTGAGTGTACTTCTACGAAATGAAGCAACACTTTGCGGGTGTCTCCAAAACTTACTATGATTCCGTAACAAAAATGAAGACACAACTAAGGAAATAGACAATTCAACACATTAGGCCAATATTTAGTTCTTATTTTGGCTAGTGCATTAACTTTATTATTGAAAATGTAATTTTCCAGATGACATTCCAGAAATTTGTTAAATCACGGAAATACACGAAAAAGTTCATATGTCCGTTATAAGAAACTGTGCTTCCGTAACGGTCTTTTCTCAAGAACTGCTTATATTAAAAAGAATTATAAATTGCCTTTATCAAAAGAATTGTTTATGCATGCATATAGAAGAAAAAAGTAGACGAAAATCTTTTTAAATAAATACAGGACAGGCAGTTTCCATCGATTTTTCTTATAGTTCCGTAACATTCATTTTCCATAACGCAGATACCAATAACATTCCAGAACATATACATGAACATATTTATCGCGGTATTTTTTTATCAGCACCTGTAGCCATAATGCAAAGTAATAATTCGTCTGCCAATGCATAGAAAGCCACGGAAATTTAAGTTAACTTTACCGGTAATGAGGCTTTGCATATTTGAAATTATTTGAACATTATCCCTAAATATACAAGTGGTACAATCATCATTTATTCTATCAATGTTTTATGAGTAATACTTACTTTTTCATAAAATAATTGTCAGTCGTTTACTTATAGGTGTCTTTAGGAAAAAATGCCAGGTCAATATGTTCCGTTATGGAAAATAGGATTTAATTTTTTTTTCTTAAAATCGTCTCCCTACTATGTCAGCGTGCCTGGATTCATATTATTTTGCAATTAAGTAGCAAAACAGTTAAGAATAAATAGTTTCATAGAGAAGGCAATAAGGAATTTGATTTAGAGTTTTTCACTTATTGTTACGGAAACATAGGTTTTCATCTAAATGTAGTGCTCAATATATTCCATTATTGCTACATATTACTTGCTGAATATTTAGATAAGAAGGTTATTGTGTCCACATGTTTATATAAAGGTCAAATCTGCTTATACAGGTGATAAATTTCTCGTGTCCGCACTTTTCTTGTTTGTTTGAAATATAATAATCAATGAGTCAAAGCATATGATTTTACAATATATCTTGAAATAAGACTAGTAAAGATTATTAATTTTTTAACATGTTAAAAAGTAATTGTATTATTCATGGTAGGATAACATCATGGCCATGGAAATGAATATAAAAGATATTACAGAAACTCGAGATGAAGGGTCTATCATTGCAACTGTCAAGTCAAGATCCAAAGTGAAAACTTGGACCAGGAATAAAACATCAGGATCAATGATAACTGGTGTGTTAGAAGATGTTACTGGAACAATAGACTTTGTTTGTTGGACTGAAACAGCCCTCAAAATTGATGATGTTCTGAAGACTGGACAAACCTATAAATTTACCAGTGTAAAAGTAGTGGTAGCAAAAGATGTGTTTTCAAAATCAAAACACAAGTTCCAAATAGTTCTTGACAAAACAACAACATTGGAAAGTGTAAACTGTAAACCATTAGTAGCACCTCTAGATGTAATACATATTAAAGATCTGTATACAAAGGCTGACAATGCAACCTGCACTGTAGTGGTCAAAGTGACATCAATCCCACAAGCAGAAAGTCTGGGGAATTCAGGTACAAAAATTGTCAAAGTGAAAATTCAAGACAAAACTGGGGTGATACAGATGTCACTAATTGGTGATGAGATCCAAAAGTGTAATTTTAGTGTGGGAGATGTTTTACTTTTAGAAAACATAACACTGAGAGTTTATGGTGAGAGCCTACGTGTATTGCTTGGTAATACTGGTTGGAGAACAGTCAACCCTTCTGACAGGGATTTTTCAGAAATTTTAGATGGGGAAAGTGAAAACTTAGTAGATTTATCACCTGATAAGATGGTCGCAACCAAAAAAACAGTTGATACATTGAGCATTACTGATGGCGGCGACAAGAAATATTCACATCTTTCAAAAGCACAAATTTGAAAGATTGTTTATATGATAAATGTCCAAAAGTTCAGTGCCGTTCCCGCGTCATTACTCTGGATAATGGCTTATTCAGATGTAACAAATGTGAATCTGATTATTTTGTTGCAAGCATAGGTATTCGACTCATTATGAACATTAAATGCAAAGATCAGGAAAAGAAAATTATTCTGTTTAATGATAATGCTGAGAAATTTATTGGAAAAACTTGTAGACAGGTTGCTGATTTAAATGAAAGCAATATCACTGCTATAGAGAGTGATATGTTGAAAAACCAGTATAAATTAATAGTTATTCCAGGAAAGAGGGATCGATGAGAATGAATTTCTGTGCGATTCCTTTGAAGCGCAGGGAGTCATACATGTCATAGATTCAACAAGAATAGATGATCTTTTTACTGACAGTGGAATCAAGGAACAGCTAGTACATCAGGTGTGGTCCAATTAAAAGGTTCTCATCTAACAATGCTATGGCCACATATACACAAAATGCTATCCATGAAAGACAGGATGAAAGATTAAGGGATATGGAGACGAATGACAATATAAATACTCAAGAGCCTTTGAATTTATGTGTCAGTAAAACTGATGATGATACAGAAACCATGGTAAATTTCCATGTTGACCTACCAATGCCCTCAAAAGGGTCAGAAACTGATGAAGAATGTGGACCGTTAGATTTATCACAAAAGACACCAGAACAACAAAGGAAGAAGTTTCGTTTCACTAAAAGACAGTTGTTTGATAATTAAATATTTTAACATGTCATGGAAAATATGTCTCTTGTGTAAGACCATGTCACAGAAATAAAGTATTTTAACTTGACAATATGTTAGCTTTATACAATTAGTCTTGGAATTTTATTCTTCATCAAACTGAGTCAAATTTTCCCCAACTTTATATTTCCTGCAGTGTTCTGGAGAATGTCATCTTCATGTATCTTTAATTTTAAGAGAAAGTACTGTTGTGACACATGCCATTGTAAATATTAGTGTAGATATATTGTATATCTTTTTACATGTACATGTATGTGTGCATGAGAAACGATAAGTGTGATTTTTTAAAAACTTGAATCTGTTCATCCAGCAGGTTTTGTGTCAATGTTAACATGCAAAAGGTATGTGTATCAAATTGATTACATTATTGTCTTGAAAGTTATGATCATGAAAGAAAACTAACACCTTTTCATAAGAAAGATAGGGGAAAGAGTTGAACCCCTGTCTTCATTGTAAAAGTACATTTATTTATTTCTTTGCATGCATGTTATATATATGAGTTTATTAGTGAATTTGTGAGTTAGTTATTTTTCATGTTTGTATGATTGTTGTTTAAACCTGGTTTTATTTTAAATGTATACATGTATAATATTGAGATACAAGTGTCAATGTTATAGTAAATTTTTATTATTAGTATATTCCACATATCACACTGTCTGTCATGTCTGTTTGTCCGCATAAACCTCTAAGCAGATCAGTTGATATAAATATAACTCATCATTGTACATCAACATTAACTTTTCATAATTTCATTGACCCATTTGAAGAAACGGTGACCTAATATTACTAAAAATTATTTGGTATGGCTCTTGAATGATCTTAAATAAAACTTATGTTTAATTTAACTGATCACCTTCCAATTTAGCCATTATAGCATGCTATATTTTAACATTGGACAGATTGATTTTAATGTATTGGAAACATTTAAGATAAGGTTTCAGTTCAATTTATCTCTTCTTTGCAACTTTTTAGTTTTGGAAAAAAACATGTCAACAGCAGCAACAAAAGTAAATTGGTTTCACTGTATCAATTTTCTAAAAATAGAGTCACTTTGAGGCTTTCATGCATCTTCATTATAATTAATGATAAGTAATAGGACTGTGCAATTTTAATGTGCAGATTGTTATAGTGAACAAGCATGGCTACCTTACTGTACTTCGGGTTTACCAAGCTAAATAATTGGTTTGGCTGTTAAGAGGTCAGGACACGAAGAAAACAGCAGTGAACAATGAAATAAAAGATATAACATTTTAATATTTTAACATTCAATATACATGTAGTTTTAGATCAAACAATACAAACTGAAATTGTGAAAGTTTTAATTTATGATATGGTTAACATTTAAACAAGGTTCACAAATGTGACCCTTTAAAAAATTATCTGACCCTCAAAACACATGCGAAGGGGTCATGCTGGCCCTCATGTCAGTGAAGGTCCAAAAACACTGAAACCACTAACTTTAGCAATATTCTGACACAAGGTAAAAGTGTTCTACATGGTGAAATTTTCAAGAAACTTCCTTAACTCTTGTTGGAGTTATGGCCCTTTCTAACAATTCTTAGCTAATTTTGAAGTGAAGTTTAAAAATCATCTGCTTTGAAACTACTGAATGGATTTTGATATTACTATGTATGATTTTTATACCAATGCAAAAAATTTGTGGTCGTATTATGTTATAGGCATGTTGGCGTCAGCTTAGTTGTCAGTAGACAGTTTGGTTTCTGTTCAATAACTTTAGTTCTATTATTTGGATCCATTTCAAATATTAACACGCTGATACTCTATATAAAACACAGGTTCAGATTGATTTTGGGTGATCTACATATGTAGCATTGATTGTTTTAAGAAGGGTCCAAATGGGGATTTTTCAATTTTCAAATGTTTTTTTTTTAATTTTTTGTCTAATGTGTTCTGATTGGTTTATTTTAATCAGTTACCCGTTGCAATCATATGAAATTGCAAACATGCAAATAGTGTAACAAAAAGCAAACATGCAAATAATGTAACAAAAACATTCCAAGTTTGCCGGGTGAGCGATTACAGGCTCTATAGAGCCTCTGGTTAGGTGTATGCATTAGTCATAATTTGGTGACAATTTCATTTTCATGACCTTATAATTTTGTCAAGTTTTCATTTAGATGGCAGTTCATTGTAAATACTTGTGAAGTTTACGATATTTAGTTTGATTATTATTTCTGTAGTGTACTTGTTAGTCTGCCATATGAAATGGTATTAGTTTGCCATATGAAATGGTATTTTGACCTCAATCTTATAGTTTAGTGATTCAGTATTTTTATTTTTTGTTAATGTTCTTTTTTCAGCTGCAACACATCTGGTCAATAAAATTTGACATGATAATTAATTATCATACAGTTTGTTCAACTCTTCCAACTTTGCATTGTCTTTAAATATTTCTTAAATACTTTGTTATCAAATATGGATGCAAAAGCCATACCTCTTACATGATGCCTAGTTTTAATTGTTTTGAATTCATAATGTTTGAAATATAATGCATTTTGTGTATTGATTTTGAACATATGTGCAGTTACATGCTCTATTGAGCTTTTAGTTATTGTCATTAAAGTATGTTTCCCTGAACTGAGTCTCTCATATTTTGGCTGTTTTTCCTGAAAAGGAAATTTAGAATGAGATTTAACAAACTTATCAACACAGAATTTGATATTTGAAGTATCACAGATGTCGTTTGTCCTGTGCTCTTGTGAAAATTTATGATTTTTGTAAAATATTAAAGTTTCAATGACCTCTAAATTCTTGCATTCCTGGTACTGCCAAGCTTATTTTTTCTGTCATTTAGCATAAATATATGTCATTAGATGTAAAACCTAGCAAATATTTTTCATTCTCTAAAATTCACAAATTCTGTGTGCAACAATTGTTGTAATGGAAAATGACAAAATTTCCCATATCTTCCATATGAGTGGAGAAAAAGATAAACATATATATAAAAATTTCAAAATTCACAAATGTTTCTGCGACTTTTTCTCTGTTGTGTTTTATAAGAATTATGACAATTCTTCCATAATATTTTTCTCAATTAATAAAAAGTGAGAGACTCAACTCAGTGAAACATACTTTAGCACTTTATAATATTCTATAAATACATGTACATGATTTTCCAATTTTATGTTATTTAAAGAGTTATATCATCTTTAGAAATAATTAAAATTTAAACAAACAATTTATCTCCTTGTTTATGCCAAAGTTCTGTATGAAAGAGTTATAGTAATGTTTACAGAAATGTTGGGTATTCTAACAGTTTACAAGGTGGATAGAATTGTTACTTTGCATAAATGATTGTTTGATGGTCCTGTACTTGAAGTCTGGATTGTTTGCCAATCAGAAATTAAAACTGCTTGCCATGATGAAAGTTAGTTTAACATCGGACCCTATGGAAATTTCACATTTTTCTCTTTTCCCTGAAACCACTGAACAAATATCAACCCAACTTGGCAGAAATGTTAAGCAGATGGTCTTTTGCCATATTTGTGAAATTGGTGCCAATCTGAAATTCAATATGGCTGCCAGGGCCAATTATGTATCCTGATTGGTCCAGATTTCAAACATCTTGTCAGAAACTACAAAATGAATTGAATTGTTACTTTTAAGAAATGATTGTTAAATGGTCCTGCAGTTGTGAATTGTTTGCCAATGGGAAATTCAAAATGGCCGCCATGATGAAAGTTAGTTTACCATTGGACCCTGTGGTAATTTCATATGTTCATCTTTTTCTCTGATACCACTGAACAGATTTCAACTCTACTTGGCAGAAATTTTAAGCAGTTGGCCCTTTGCCAGATTTGTGAAATGGGTGGTGATCAAAAATTCAAAATGGTTGCCAGGGTTAATTATGCATTGTGATCGGTCCAAGTTTCAAACATCTAGTCAGAAACTACAAAGTAGATTGGATTGTTACTGTGCATAATGATAGGTAGATGGTCTTGTACTTTATATGTAAATTGTTTGTCAAATAGAAAAACAAAATGGCCAACATGATGAAACCTATTTTAATATCAAACACTATAGAATTTCAATTATGATTATCAAACACATATGGTTCAATATGTTGTTTGCAACCCTTTGTATATGACAGGTAGGATTTTAATTAACTTGGTGGACTGTAAGTATATATAAAAGAAAAATGTACTGGTACATGTTTGCAAAAGGTATGATTGTTTGAAGGAGGAAATCTACAACTCTATGACATTGCCATTGCACAATATTCATCCTCTATGTATAATTATAGTTATCTATTGTAATGTTAACCATTGATATGGTGGGATCTTTTAAGACAATGCTAATTGAATTGATATCTTGAATGATTGATTGTTTGAGCCATACAAAAGTCATGCTTTGTCAGCCAAATAAGTATAGACACCATTGTCATAATTGTAAATGCAAACAAATATTATATATTTTAATTTGAAATAAAAAAAATGTTCACAATTTTAATAATGACCCCACCTATTAACAAAAATGGCCTTCTTAAGTGGACTTTGTTTTACATACCACCCAATGGAATTCTTTTGGCAGTCCTATGCCAAGTGAGCAATTACAGGTTTCTTGAAGCTTTTAGTTTCATCATTTTATTGTATGTTTGGTGTTTTGAGACTTATTGATCATGCAACACTTTGAATACATCATGCAGTTAACAGATAAATATCAGAACAATTATTAATAGTATTAAACTTTAAAGTGAACCAGAGTCAATGTACCATGAATTGTGTATCAGACTAATTTACACTGCAAATTTTGTATGAATAAGTCAGGTCTGACCTTGGGGATCATGCTGAAATTTAAAGAAAGTTGGAATATTTGGAGAAATTTCATTATTTTTGGAATTGTAACTATACACACATATAGTTTTGTATGAAAAACACTTTAGCCTAACTTTGGGTATTGCAGGTGAAATTGGGAAAAAGTCCAAGAAATTTCTCCAGCTTTGGTGTTTTTATACAAAACTCTGTCTGTACTGCTAATTTGATGAGATATTGACTGACCCCTAAACAAGCAGCTGTACATCCAACTATATGATAAGGCCATAGTTGTGTTTTCTTTGTTTTGCAACCGTGTTTGGGTAGGTTTTAAGCATTCTAAGGGACCAGTTGTTCAAAAGTTAACAACTTTTTCCAACTTTGAATATTAATAACACTGTATACAAGTCTCTAATTTTGCTGGCTGGGACATATTTCTGGAGTTTGAGGGCAAATTTCCATTAAAGTATATTGATCACTCACTGATAAACAGGCATTGGAAAAAAAGTGATGTTAAGAACAAAACTACATATTAATGCATTATAGGAAAGAGAACGATTACTTTGATAGCCCCCAAATCATAGCATTATCATTCATAAACAGTATGTTGATATAACATTTCAGATATATGACAGGCAATACAAGCTGTATAAATGAAATGTATCAACAGTTATAGCTTTTGTGACTCTGTTTTTGTGTATTTTGTATGGATGGGCACATAGGTTTTAAAAATTTGTTACTTCTCCTTCTTTCTTAGCATGTTGAGTTATCCAACACGTTTGTCCCATACCAGAAATAGGATGAACTTGAAACTTTGCAGGATGATAGGCCTTGATATGTAGTTGTTCTATTTGCTTTTGATTTTTTTTATTTGGAACCCAGGAACTTTGCTATGACTAAACATTTCAAATTTTCTAATAATCCTAGAACAATGGTGATCCCTACCCTTAAACCATATATTTTAATAACCCTCTTAGCAGGAGCAATTTAACAGTCATCTTGTATTCTCTTGGGTGAGAGGTTGGCCCCACCCCTATTGAAATGACAAGTTTGCTTATAACTCTCTTACACCCCTTAACCATATATTTTGTAAATCCTCTGCATGGGAATTTAACATAGTTATCAATTAGATCCATTGGAGTCAAGATCTTCTACATTGCCTGTTTATCTTCAAACTTTCTCATAAATCTTTACAGTTGAGATCCCTACCACTAACATGACTAATACATATATTTTCTTAACCCGGTCAGCAGGATGGATTGAACATAGTCATGAATTTTATTCTATGGTGTCAGGGGTTGGCACCACCCCTTATTGGAATGACAAATATGTTAATTACTGTCAAATGGCTGAGATCCCCATCACTCAACCATATATTTTTCTAATCTTCTATAGGAGGGAAGGTTATCGTAGTTATAAGTTGGGGTTTGTTTTTTATTTGTTATGCATCTGGTCAAATTTTTAAAACCTACAAGCCAGAGAGGACCAAAAGAAAAAAAACACAGCCCTTTTGGGATATATATGTCACACAAGGTAATTTCAATTCATTAAAGTTGAATTCAATGTCAATTCATTAAAGTTGAATTCAATTTTTGGAATTAATTATTTTGATAAACTGTATATCAATAAAACATGTTAAATTTAAAATCAGCAACTATTTTATATATTAATAAGTAATATGAAATTTAACCTACTTGTTCAATTAAGGCCATAATAAAAAAAATTCCTAGATTCTTATCCAACTTTTCAAAAAAAATTAAGTTGGGGGGGGGAGCGAATTTTATTTTTTATTTTTTCTGAAATTAAATTGTATGGAAAATTAATTGAAATGAGAAAATATGCTCTGTCGTCCTTGTTTTTCATTGACCGAAAAACATCGTATGTAACATTAATTCTGGAGCAGACTTGGACAACACAGGCATATTTGTGGTCAAGGTTTTTTCTCCAAAAATCGCGCAGGGATGAGAATCTAGGAATTTTTCTATTATGGCCTAATGATTTTCTACAATAATTTTGTGTGTCTTTTAACTCATTGACAACAGCCTCCTGAAATATTTCTCACATTAAACAATCAGTATAAAACTTAAGAAATATTAAAATTTATCATTGTTTATGTGAGCAATACAAGCCCAATATCCTG
This sequence comes from Geukensia granosissima, assembly GCA_032357055.1. Classification (NCBI taxonomy): domain Eukaryota; kingdom Metazoa; phylum Mollusca; class Bivalvia; order Mytilida; family Mytilidae; genus Geukensia; species Geukensia granosissima. The sequence goes on from JAULBM010335613.1 coordinate 22,705, forward strand.
ATCATCTGCTGTTTTGTAGTTATCCAAGAAACCAAATATTAATTATAAATCAAACCATGTTAATGTTTCTTTGCTATGACTTCATGATTATTCAATACTGTATACAATTTCAGATTATGACCATGTATAGCTGATGA
>JAULBM010335614.1:0-12814 GCA_032357055.1 Geukensia granosissima
GAAACCCTTGGCTCAGTAGCTTTCTAGTCAGTTGCAACCCTCTATCAATAAAATCCTGATAGGAAGCACAAGCCCTGAATGCATCCGTTTTTTTTTATTAAAATATAGATAATTTCGTTTTAGTTTCACAGTTTTGTTGTTTATTATGTCACATAGACAGACTGATATTTAAGGTCTTTATTTCTGTTTAGTATTTTGTTTACTGATGTATAGTAGTTTGTTTACTGATGGTTGTCTTGGTTTCGTGTTGGTATTGTCTGTCACCAAACGATGTCTCTGTACTCTGTTGGTATCTTGAAATTCATTTTTATGAGCATATATATACAAAATGTATGTGTATGTTATAAATTTCTTATAAATCTTATAACAACTTTGCCACTGATTTTGAGTCTGATTTTTTTCATGCAATTGACAACAACTAGTAAACCTTTTCAGTAATTTAATGCGTATGCTGTATATCAAACATTTACCTAATAATATTATCTACAAAATTGTAATTCTTCTTAAAAACTATCTATATTATGAAAATAATCGTGAAAAGGTAAAAATATGTAATAGGTTTTCAAATATTACTCAAATAAATGATGTAAAAAATAAGGTTTACCAAAGTTATGGGTATTTTGATATGATATATGTATAAGTTCTATTTTGAGATATGTGATTTTCCGTTGAGCGTGGTAGTCACTTCGTGGAATTTTCAAATAGCTAATTCCATTGAACAGTAAAATCGGTAACGTTCTTTCAAAATTCGAGTAAATTAAATTGTCGTTATCCAATAAAATACAGTATACTGATATAAGGTGGAATTATAACCTGAAGACACCATTTAAGTCAATTATATTACTAAAAATAGAAATTTGTAAATTTGTAGATAGCTTACGAGGCCAGTGTAGAATACCCATATGAGAGATCAAAAGTGTATAGTCCAAAGAGACAAAACAAATTTGAAACATGGAATGACTATCAGTCATTTTCCAAAACCAATTTGGATGTAAAAAGTAGTGGTCATACTAGATCTATTCCAACTAATATGGTTTCAACAAAACTTAAAATAGTTTTCATGGAAATGAAATTGGATGCGGAAACTATTACAAATTCTTCCAATACGTCGATAAGCAAGAGGTTTATGAACTATTTGACCTTCATCCTGAAACTGCTATACTAGGTTTATATATTTGAAATACACTACAGTACAGTACAGTATATAGTTTTGTTTTTTTTCGTATGAGGACTTGCCACTTGTTTTGGCCCTACCTGTAGTTAGTAAATTTAAAACAGAACCTAGTCTGCAGAATTCTAGCTTGCTATGCCGTTAAAAAATTCGAAGATACTATATATAGTGGAGAACTCAAGAAGGTTCCAAATATGAAATTAAAAAAAAACGGCAATAACCTTCCAAAATTATGAAAAATATTGCTATTATTAAAATTTCCTGATGGAAATTCTTCTAACACCGCCTTATGAATCGAAGTTGTTTTTCTTTCTTCCAAAAAATTTAAGACGTACTAAATATTAGAATGAAGTCATAGTGTTTTTCAGAATCGGGAATGGATTGGCCACGGCAGCTTATTCTATATCCTCTTTGATCTTTGATATATATCATAAAACACTTTATCCTAGGGATTAAAGCATTACTTTACGAGCATCCATACTTACAAACGAAGTTTAAAATTGTTTTAATAACATTTTGACCTGGACATGTCAAAGATAACACAAGTATCAAAAAATAAGTTAACATATTCTGTCATTTAGGGGTACATTGACGCTTACTTTTCTTTCATCTTGATAATATTTTTTTTATTTCTTAAGATGGATACGATTAAATCATATAGTTATGGCTATTTAAATTCCTGTTTATCCTCGGAGAAAAAACAACACGAGGGCAAAATTTGAATTAAACCAACGAAATTCGTGCATTTGAAATTTTGAAATAATTGCAATTAGATATATGTAATGATAATACCGTCACGTGAAAGCGCGAAATTTAAAAACGTTCACAGAAAACACCTGTCAATGCAATAAAGGTGAAGTGTAGCAATTTCCCACGACCCAGGTAAAAAGGAACAATTCATTCAGGTAACGATGATTCACTTAATACAGGAAATATTTCTTTAACTTAGATAATCCTAAATAACAATCTTAAAAGGTTAAGTACTTGGCACAAAGAAATATTTTCTTACTGCAGCCTTCAATAACCCTTATTCTATCTCTCCTTACAGAGAAAAATACCATTATTTCTACATTCTGTGTTTTCATTGTCCGTAAATATTGTGAGGAACAAAAGACAACAAGCCTACTTAAATCTGGTTACAAGACCAATTATAGTGTAAAAATAAAACTACAACCAATTTTAAATTTTGCTTTGAAAGAATTAACATTTTAACCCCGCATTTTATTCTTTTTGTATTATGTTTTAAAAAGCGTTTTTGTTGAGAAGTCGTAAATTACCGTAAATAGTATACTTTATTGCCATTTTACGACTTTGACCACAAATACTTATAATACAAACACATTATTTCAATAATGTTTAAAAGAAAATGGTTTTCTCCTACATTTATGACCTCTGTACAATGTTAGTCTTTTCAGTATGTTCTTGTAAATTCTATTATATTTATGGATATATCCTTCAAATGGAAAATTATAATTTATACCCAGGGACTACCTGCTGATACAAGGGTATTATCCATTGAAATAAAATATCAATAATACTTCTCTTATTTCTCTTTTCAGCCTTATATGTAAATTATTTCTCAGTCTACATACAATTAAAATTGAACACACATTCCCCTATTTATTTAAAATATTTCATTAAGGCATTTTTGAAGTACATTTTTGATAATTTTCAGGTAAGAGAATTTTTTCTCTTAAACGATTTTTTATTTTGGGTCGATTTAGAAATTTTCACAAGGACTGGTGTTCCACCCTTGTTGAAGGCCTGTTGGAGACCTCTAGAAGGCAAAAGACTGTATAGAAAGTTCAATGTGAAAACACAATATATTTTGTTAATCTTACAAAAAATGTGCAGCTCATCTCGGACGTTTATATATGTATATAGACAACATCTGCTTTTTTTAATTAAAAATTATTTTTATATTTTAAACAAAAGGTACGGGTACATATATGTTTTAAGAAATAAAGTTTTGCAAACGTGCACATGCAATACAGTAATTGAGCATCTGAAAGTAATGTTAGATTGGTGAACTTCGCTTGAATTAGCCGTAAAATACCGGGAAAATCAGCATATGTGTGTATAAAATAGAGATTTTCACATTAATCATAAACATATGGACTTTAAAGACGCAACGCCCTTTTAAAGCTTTTTCTTAAAATTTATCAAAAGCATAGCATATAATTGCTTTCAATGTCTTTGCTCATCGTACATCAACCTGTCGATAAAAAATCAATTTTAACTTACCTGTGCGGTACAGGTAAAAATCCCGCAAAATTGGGCACAATTTACACGCATTGGAATTTCAGTCAACCAAAGCACTTTTTCAATCAGTTTTTCTTTTCAAAATAATTTGTTGCATTCATGAGCCAACTGAAATAAAGATAACTTTATTTGATTATGCAATGCCACGACTTAATCATGAAAATCGAAATAAAATTATTGGGATGTTATGGACATGTTACGAACAGGGATGAGCCAACGGGCTGTTGCAATGCATTTTAACGAGAGTAACTCGACAAAAAGCCAGTTATTCCATGGATTTAGAATAACTGAAACTGTTAATGATCGCCCAAGACCTGGTCAACCCCAAGTTACTACGCAGCGTCAGCAAAATTTCCTTCGACAACGTCATTTTCGGGATCAATTTACGACAGCTAGGTCAACTACACGTGAACTTGAGATTGCACTGCAGCAGGAATATTCCTTGCAGAACAGTCAGAAACCTGTGTCAATCGATGCGACCAAGATACGAAGCTGCCATTCGAAGCAACGGTGGCCATACTCGTTACCAATAAACAAAGTAAAGCTTAAATAATGTAACGTGTTGCCTAAATAACGACTTTGATCTCAATTAAATCAAGTTAATTCAGTATAAAGAAAGTTGAAATGAGTTTATAATTCATGGTGTTATTTTTTATGACTATTCTTAAACAAACAAGTACATAAAATATTTAGTGTTGCATTTTTAAAGTCCGTCACTATATAATAATGCCATGTGATTTTATTACTTAATAGATGATCTTTTCATTTTTTTGTTAAATGTGTTGAAGCTGAAGCTTTGCTTATTACGACAAATGTAATGCAAGTATCATAGAGATTTTTCTGAGGTATACAACGGGAGGTAAAATGTTTAGAACTAGCCTTTCAGCAAAATGGTGGTAATATAACGAATAATATCCTCTAATACTTTTGTATATGTTAAGGTCTTGTTATCTGCAGCGAAAAGTTTGAGCTTTTCAGTATCTGTATGGCATGTATTTTCATAACAGCAATACTGTTTTTTTTTCAATTCAGCGTAGAATGGCCATGCGAGAGATCAAATGTGCATAGTCCAAAGAGACATGACAAATTTGAAACAAACTGAAAGTTAAAAAACAAAGTCTTAATATTCCACAAACTCCTTTACAAAATAAGACAAGGGCCGCGACAACCGTCGTGAATTTCTAAAATGTAACATGGAAGAAAATGACTTACCATTATTGCTGTTTCATATGTTTCTGGTAAATATAGGTGATTATGATAAGTTATTCCTGTGAAAATCAATATTTCTCATTGTTATTCAACACTGGTAAACTTTAGGAGAATTTGGGGGGATTTGTGAAAAAAAAATAATACAGATAGACTTGAATATAACTGTTAAAATTATAAAATACCAAAGATTTGATAATTTTTAGATATTAGTTCTAAAATTTTAATCAAGTACGTTTATAAAAAGTAAAAATCATGATAAATACACAAAAACTAGTTAAGCCAATTCTCATGTTTGGTTTATAAAACTTTAAATTAATTCGATCTAAGTACTCACATGTAATTGTAGGCCTTCGTGGGGAAACAAGCTCAAGAAAAACGTTCAAATTATAAAATGTGAACAATGTATGCTTGCGTTGATAGAATGCGCCTAAAGATGGGGATGGGAAATTATCTTTTTAAAAGTAACTCACCTTCATTTTCTGTTTCTTAGAAAAGAGCAAGTTATGTTATACAATTGGTGAGACTTAAAGTATTGAATCTGGATAGGCGCCTATGTTGTTCTTAACTTTTCCGAACATAAGAAAGAATATGCCATTTTGTGGTGTTGGTTCAGAGTGGGCATAAACGCTTCTTGTTCAAACCTATATTATTTGTTTAAGTGTTTGTGACTTATTTTTCTTACAAGTATTAACATAACTTAAGTAAAATTATTTTCTATTGTAAAATATTCCCATAAAGCTTCAGAAGAATGCATGTCAATCCAATCTTGTTCAGTGCATTGGAGGATTTAATTGCTTTTAAAAAAATTTTCTTTGATTTGTCTGTTTTGTTTTATTTTTCCCTTGATTTGTCTGTTTTGTTTTATTTTTCCCTTGATTTGTCTATTTTGTTTTATTTTTCTTTTGATTTGTCGGTTTTGTTTTATTTTTCTTTGATTTGTCGATTTGATGATTGAGTTCATCATGTCTTCAACCTATTGGGTTATAAATGTGCATTTATCCAATAAAATTAAATCCAGAGTAGGAAATATAAGTGACAGATCTGAAAATGCATGGACAAAACAAACTCGGAAGAAACAAAAAAAGCAAATCGAAAAAGAAAATTTTACAATTGTTGACAGATTAACTGGCTTTTAACAGTTTTATTACTTTAAATAATTTCCTATGTTGACACCCCTTAAAATGTTGCATACGCCGGTCCCAAGTCAGGAGTTATGGCTGTTTGTCGTGATGTTCATTTCATTGTCATTTATTTGATTATAATTTTAAAAATGATAAATCATTTACAAATGTAGATATTGGTTTTGTCGAGGTATATGCTTTCCCATTTGATTTACTTGAGAAGCATTAAAGCTCGTCTAGGTATCCCAATTTTTTTCAGAGTCTTGAGAGTCTACTATATACAAATAGTTAAAAACGTTTTTATAAAGATTTCGTGTGGTCTCTTTGACATTTGAATCCGATCTCTTCCCTTTCTACATATACAAGCATTAAATATGGTTTGGACTGTTTATGATCAATCGAAATTTTGGCGACAAAATCAGCGGTGCTGCTGAAATAAAAACTTTCAAACAATAAATTGACCATATATACCGCACATAAAACTGGAGATTGACCGTATCATATTTAAACGACGTGTCTTCATTATTACACCACAAGTGCTTGGCGCAGTAAGACATCATGGCCACAAACACACCAATTTATGTATAAGGGTCATATTACATATCTTTAATTTTTAATAATGTCATATAAATGTCTATATTGGTTAATATTTGAATACGAGTATCATTTATCGTTTTATCATTGCTGTGAAAATATGTAAATAAATTCAAACATATGATTTGATCTTGCATTTTAAATATTTACAAAATGGTCGAGAAGTTAGCATTACGGTGCCTTAAGTTCATCTTAATTTGAACAAAATATCATTATTACTAACAAAAGAAATCCAACTTTGTCTATGGCTAAAGAAACAACAGCCAGATGTTTTTTTCTGTTTTTTATTTATTTATTTCAGTTAGATACAAAAGAAAGACAAGAACATTTTTAATAGGTTACCTTCAGAAAGTGACTTTATTAAATTTAATTTTAAGACGTATTATTTTTAGAAATTTTAATTTTTTACACTTCCATACATATATAAGTTAGCACCGAAATTTTGCGCCAAAATAACAAGCATATCGCTGGCTTTAAATGAATTAGAATTTTCATTGAGAAATTTTTGAGAATGAGCGCCAAAATCGTGTGTCGCGTATGCACATCTGTCCTCTGACAAGAATCATGAATGGAAGCAAATTATTCAAAACGTTTTGCGACACACCTGTTCATTGTGTTACAAATATTTCTTCAAAATCAGTTCCATTCATTATTTCTGAGTCACGTGCCATCTTCATTAAAACAGAAGAAATAATGTGACCATTTTGTATTAAAGCTATCAATTATGTCATCAATCGTTATCAATTATGCCATCTTGATACCCAGATATTTTTATCCGATACGTTTATCGTTTTAAGGTATTTCCAAATTAGGAAGTAAAAAAATCCCACAGTTAAATTAATTTTAGGAAGTAGAGACAGGAAGTACTTCAATTGATCGTGACCCTTGAAGTTCTTTACTTTCAAATCCGACTCTTTCTCAAGTCTGAGCACTCCTTCCAAAGTTGCAGATGACATGTACTTACATAATGAATATTAGCATGTGAGTGCTGGCGTGGACGTTAAAAAAATACATATATTTTTTTTATAAATGTTACAATCTTGTAGATTAATAAAACATAATTCGAGATCAATTTCGTGGAAAATCCAAATGCCGTCGAAAACACAACAGATCAAAATAATTATACAAATCCGGAGTATACCAGTTGTAACTTGTCTTTATGTGTATATCTAACATCAAATATTCCACGAAAGCATGAAAGGACATAAGAAATAAGCACCTTCTAGGGACAGTTTAAGTGACCAGTTTTTTTTTGTCTATGCTCAAGGACAAAGATCTACGGTCCTTCTCCTTGTGAACAGAATGTGAACATTGAGTTGCTACAGTATTTCTTCACATTTAAACCCCAGATATTACGAGAGGCTTCGGAAATTTATAACGCAAAGTAGATGACTTGCGGTTTAATATTTCTACTTGTTTGGATTGGGACCGCCTCGATGGTGTAATGGTTAGCGTGCTCGTGCGGAAGTCGTGGGTTCGATGCCCGGCCGGGTCAAACCAAAGACATTAAAGCTTCTCCGCTAAGCACGCAACAATTAGGAGAAAGAGCAAAGACTGGTCGATTAAGAGTCAGAATAATGTGTCTGGGTTAAGTGACAGGTCTTCCTACGGACTGTTGCTTTCGTGAGCTAGCACGTTAAAAATCCGACTCAGCGTGTCGGTCTAGTACAAAGCGGAGTTCATTCATCAGCATCATTCATAAATATGCTCTCGTCCTGAAATATTTGCCACTGGACGTTACGCAACAATCAATCAATGTTTGGACTGGAGTATTTCTTCTATGTTTAGATCTCGGATTACGTATGTTTTGGTTCTAATGCTGCTGAAGAGAGGATGACAAATGAAAAAATATATATATACAATAATTATAAAACCATTGTTTAACATGTTTCTGAAGTGTCCATAAAATATGATGTTTAAGGGTATGTTATTGCTGAGCTTTGCTTTTTCAATTTATATGGGATTAAAACTTTGACAAATATACATGCATGAAATAAATCATTTCAATCTGAGGACATATGCCCATCGAGGCAGAAGGGTGCAGAATCGTCTTCATTGAAAGACAATTTTGGTCGACTCCAGGACATCTGATACTGATAGACAAACTATGGTATATATTTCACTCATTTAAGTACAAACCTATATGAAATGTCATGAAGATGTATTTCCTTTAAAGATGGTAAATTATTTAAACTTGCTAATTAGCCCGATGCTTATTTTGGTGTCTAATAAGGAAAATTAAAAAATATATATATTTGTATATATTTTAATAATTTTATATGCAGTATTATTATAATAAAGCCGGAGACATTTTGATTAAGAAAACATTTTAGTAATAAACTTTTCTGTACTTAATAGTCTTTAGTCAAAACGTCCACCCAGTTCCCCTTTTTGTTATTTTTGTACTTTGCGAATAGTACCGCGTAACGACACTTTGCCCCCTATCTGTTTTATCAAATTAAAAGCCACGTTCGTGTCGCGAGGAAGGGTAAAGGTAATGTCATTATATCTTTCATATCGGTTTGAAATCGTGGGAAAGGGATTCTATGAAATATATATCACCTGTGTACATTACTCTGCTTGGTATATTCATCCAAATTTAAATCAGAACTATGACATGATATTTGCATCCTATTAAAAGGTTAAATCTCATGGAAAGTTTCACGTAAATTTCATGTTAATATAAATTAAATACTAAAAGCATGAACAAATCGTTCTAAACGAAAGTCATCGCCAAATTGACGTGCCATGACTATCAAAACATGTATCACACTATAAATTACGTACAGATTTAATTGGTTGCAAGTAAGTATATCTCTCATAGGCTTTAACAAAGGGTGCAAATCTATATCTTTTCACGGCTTCGATCTGATACGTCGAAATTTTGTGCGGAAATGCCACTGGGGGGTATGCAACAAATGTTGTTTAATGGTAAAATTCTTCTTTCTACTTTAAAGCTTTAAACTGTTGTTGGTACTGATTGTATATATCCTAAAAGTAATCTAGACTGGAATAAGGTGCAATATACGATATCAAATTTTACATAAAAACCTTTAATTTTTCCGCTCAAAATTGATAACAATTTTAAGTTGGAGTAACACGAACCCTACAAAAACCAGGGTGAGTTCAATACTGTATTGATATAATAGTTATTTTTGCCGCCTTAACCAAAAAAAAACCAAAATATTATTAAAAGGACCTTTTATAGATGGAATATTGGACAAATTGAGCTTTTTATAACCCAAGTCTAGGAATTCTCTAAGTTATGTTATGCTTTTCATTACCCATTATTTAAAAGAAGGATTATGGGATGTTAGTCAGAAAGACATGATCCACATGTCAAAGTAGAACAATCAAACAAAGTTGAAGTTTCTATAGTCGCCATTACGAATTGGTTGATCCATATGGTATCACTTATCACTATATCTCAAATAGTTCTGGACCTCTTACCGGTAATACAACAATTAGTTGAATTCTGCTCGGATTGATGTTAACCTGGATTAGAGTTAACGGATGCTCACCCTTCTAGATCACCTGATCCTATTTCTATTTTCTAAAGGAGTTCGTGGTTTCCAAGCCCTTTTTCCTTTTGTTTTCGTTTTATATTTTAGTTTGTTTTAAATTTGTCTTGTCCCATTGATCTATGCGTTATTTTGGTCTCCCACATGGGTATTCTACATTGGACTTTAAATATGTTTATAACAAATATTCAGAAGCCAAATTTATCTGCATGTAAAGCGATTTTCTGTGTTTGTCTTAATCAGACACACTAGGGGCCCAAAATAGAAGATTAGCCGTGCAAACTTGAAGAATTTCTAGATAATATATAGTTATATTCATGATCCAAAAACATGTAGAGATCAGGGCGTAAAGAACGCAAATAAGCAGAATATAAAGCTAATAGAGAATTTTATAAATTACAATGTTAACTGTATCTTTCTAATATACATTCCAGTACTCGAAATAAAATAGGAGCATGCAACCTTAACACGGACAAACTTTCTACGACCTTGTCTTTTCAATATCAAAATGTAAAACAATTGTTAGTCAAAACCACAGGGTTTGAAAACTTACAGTTAATTTATGAATAGACGGATTGCCAGTTAGTGCGCAAAAACATGACGTCACTATACAAATATTTGGACGTCACAATGTAAAACTACGCCATTTACACCAATTGACCCGAGGTCATTCGGACAAATTCATTCATGAAAAGGAATGTGTAATACGTCTATTATGGAGTTCTCGAATTCACAGTAGATGAGAATAAGGGAACGAATTGGATGAGATGGATGCAAAACACGAGAAGACTAAATTTTCAAGCAAAATAGATAGAAATACTTTTCGTTGAAAACACATTTGGGCCTAAAAAGGTGTTGTGTTTCCGATCATACCCATAAAATGTTGGGAGGTCGATAGGTTGGCTTTTTAAATACTGGTCACATCAAGCTTCATTCAAAGGGCAGATGATTAAACTTCATTTAACAAATGGATTTTTACATGATGTTACACTTTAAGCGCATCGTCTCCTAAACCGTTAAAAAGATTTCAATGAAACTTCACATACAGCTTAGACATAATGTGTAGAATTAGATATAGGAAGCTTATTCCTTGTGCTTCATTCAAAGTGCAGATAATTCAACTTACCGTTTACTAATGGATGTTTTACATGTTGTGACCTTAAAAGCGCATCTGCTCTTTAACTGTTCAAAGTGTATCAATGAAACTTCACATGATGCCTACACATAATGTGTTTATATGCATGCATATAGGAAGCTAATTCATTCCAATGGTAGACAGTTCAACATACAGTTTACAAATGGAGACCTAGAAGTTGCTGAGTGTTGCCATTTATATATACACTGAAGATATTCACGTCTATTTTAGTTGCATATTCGTTATAATTTGTTTCAGATTTTTAAAATGACATCATACAAAAATCAAATGCTCCATTCTAATGAAGACTACTATTTTGTACAAAAAAAATAATGCAGGTATATATATATATATAGTGCTCACAGATTTATTCATCATTGAGCTTCCGGCAGGGAACTTTGAGGGTAGTACAACATGGAGTAATTGAGATATTAGCAACGTCTTATATCACCCTCGACGCAATGATCCACTGGGGACCAACCACTCGATCTACCATGTGTTGAACTAGGACGCAGGCATTATAATTACCTCACAGCGGAACCGGTCTTCACTGCTCGGCACCTTGGCATTTAAAAGAGCCGTTGTTACAAAAACTAGAACCAGCAAGCTACAAAAAGTCATCTTACCGACGATATCTTCAAACAACGACACGAAGTCGACCAAGTCACAACAACCTATCCAGATCGGCTGACAAAATTATTCCAAGAACTTACCAACTTCTTGCTGTGTAGGACGTAAAATATCATCAACTACCACCACAGTCTTATGTCTATATCCAGCGGTATGCATCTGTTTGTGCAGAATACTAGAGTCTGATTTACTTACTTAAGCATGTCACCATTTACTCCAAATTCATAACTCACCCTCAAATATATGAACGAACGTAGGCTGCTGTCTTTAAAATACCCAATGCCACATGTGTATATGTAATGGATAAATATTACAAATAAAAGTTTGATACAATTATCATCATTAATATTAAATCTTACTCTGGATTCGTGGAGTCCTTCGCGCCCCTGATGTTTTTTTCGTTTTTGGTTTTTTGGTTTCGAGATTGCCTTTTTTGCAAGAATTATGACCTTAAATCTCTGAGGTTTCCTGCTTTGGGAAGATGATAAAAAGGGGGAATCCTTTTGTTAAAATTGTTGAAATAATATGTTTGTGTTCTGGTTACCAAAAAGCGTGGTATGAAAACCATTTATTTCTGCCATACCGAAAACGTTTGAATGAAAAAAGCAGAGAGAACCCTAAAAAATCTTTGGTATTATACCTACAATTTTCTACATTTTATATTCCATATATGCAGCAGCATAATTCAGTAATTAGAGGTTTGGGCAATTCTTCGTGCTTTACCCTTGTCTTGTGTGGCAATTCATGTGATATACATGTATTATAGATTTTCCGCAATAAATTGCCTACTATACGACTGTTCATTTGTATAATTAATATCATGTTATCATTATTTTTCTATTGTTGTTCTTTTATTTACATGGGGCTCAAAGAATCGTGCTGCAGACCAATTTTGGTACAACGTCTAATTTCTGAAAAATTATAGCCTATACAAGTTCTAAATCTTTACATTAGGCCATTCCCTTGTTTTATTTTTGTTGTTGTAACACTGAAAACCGGTTAACTAAATGTAAACCTGCAAAGGTTTAGGTCCTAAACGTCACCAGTCTATTGATTGATTGATTGAATGGTGCTTAACGTCCAGTGGCAAATACTTCATGCATATTCAGGACGAGAGCATATTAATGATGAGTGATGATGAGTGAACCCTGCTTTGTACTAGACCGACACG
>JAULBM010335625.1:0-12814 GCA_032357055.1 Geukensia granosissima
CCAGTATAAAATTAATCTAATAACCGAAAAATACTACAAAATACAAATGTACCGCCATGAACTTTTTATCGGACAACAGGAGCGACGTCATCTGTCGGTCTGTGGTCATTTTTGTCAGTAAGGACTGACAGGTCCGTCGATTTTCAAGGACACTGATTTAAGCCACATTTAACAAATTAATCCGGATAAACTTTGGCATGTGAAAGAAAAGGCCTTAGTAATTTTCTTAAAAACCTGTATCTTTTGTCTGTTACATAATAAAAATCTGGATGAGGAAGAGTTTTATATATAGCCTAAAATTTTTGTGACAAATTATTTAATAAGTGAGACATTTAAGGTATGCGGACCATAATAAACCAAGTGATAAAAGATTTTATAAAAGAATCATTTTATATCGGAAATGAAATGATCGGGAAACTCCAAAAAATACTATAAATTTACAGTAAATCTTTTGATAATAAAAACAGGTTCACAGAAAATTTTTCAACTCAGAAATGTTTTATTTTTTAGAATTAATGAAAGAGATCACATTTTCTCTTAATTGTGAAAAAAAAATTTGACCACCATTTTTATTAAGCTATCATTGGCTATGGATACCTTAATTTAGTTCTAGTCAAATCTGACTGTTCAAATAAAACAAAACATGGTTATAAAATATTTATTGTCTTGTACTGCAATAAAATATGTTAAAGTAAACATTATAAAGATCTTCTAGGTCACAATACAGTAAATTCAGAAAATATAGATTTATTAATATGATCCTTTTACATGTTGTACATGTAATAAAATGTTGATATGTGACTACCAGGAAGTTCCTTTGCTATGATATCAAAAAACTTATTTATCATATTTTAACTAGAAGGTACCAGCGGACTTTACAGATATAAGTGGACAAATTGAATGATAATAACTAGATTTTTGAAATGAAAATTATAGGGTAGGATATGTAAAAGCCATGGTTAGAAATCTCAGGAGTGACTCTACTTTCAAGTATTTGTATATAAAACACACCTAAATGTATACTATTTTAAAATTGATTACTTCCCCACAAAAACTCATTCTATCTTCATTCTCAATTATATAAAATGTAAGAAATTTATTTGATTTTAGGGCAGGGGGGGAGTGAAAATCTTGCAATTATTTTTACTTGGCCTTATAATGACCTAAATTCACATTTTATTAAACATCCCAGATATACATGTACATATCACTGACAATGGAAGAAAGATGCAACTACATGAAATTCTACTAACTACCAGATTATGTATATTTTAGAATATATTAAGAGTCCACACTTTGAAGAAAATTTTAAATGCAAATTGGGAGATAATTAGGATGTTCTGTCAATCTTTAGTGACTCAAACGTCCAAGGAACTACTCAAGTTCATGCAACTGTTTGTTTCGATAGAATGTTCGAAAAACAAAAAAACCTTTGAACATTCAAAGAATACAAATACTGGCTTTGATTTCATTAAACATCAATTCAGGATTTCTTAAGTTTGAGTATTTTTCCTCAAAAATTTCAGAAATCTCATAATTCTGTTTCATGAAAATAATTTTAGGAAATCCCCAAATTTGAGATGCTTTATGAAACCAAATCCTGAACTGACTGAAATAGAGGTTCATGAAACCTATATATGGAGTTCCAACCGCTTGAGTTTGAAAGAACCAAAGTTCTACAGTATACATAATACAAGGATCACATACAGTACACACAGAGTGTTTTGTAGGAAAAACACCAAAGCTGGTTAAAATTTCTCTGACTTTCTCCCAATTTCACTAGCAATCTCATACAATTTGATACAAAACTCTATGTATGTATAGTAAAAAACTCCAAAGCGAGTGAAATTTCTCAACTTTCTCCGTATCTCCAAGGTTAGACTGGGGCATTTTTAATACAAAACTCTTTATGTGTATTGTATAAATTTCCTGCTGTTATACTAACCTGTATGAGATATTAAATCCAGACATATTATAAGCAGCATCACTATAGAAATAAATATATGCCTTCCCTGAGGCAGTTTTGATTTCTGGTAAATAGGTATCATCTACACTCTGTTGCCGTATCAGACCACTGCAAGGAAAAACACATATAGAGTAAAACCTGCCAACTTCTTAATTAACCCTGCTTTATAAGACCTTAAAAATTTACAGCAATCCCCTTTACAACCAGTATATATATATTATTCGTGTACATGTCCATTGTACATCTTTCTCTCTAAACAAACCTTAATGTTTATTTCAAATCAAATTTTGTTCCTAGATAGACAGGTTAAACTGGATTATAATTTGGCAAAACCACCACATTTAATATATTCTTCTTTATACCATTAGAAATTTATGCAAAGTTTAGCAGACCATGATAGGTGCCAAAAAAGAAGCAGGAACTGTTGAACAATCAGGGGTACCAGAGTTCGCTTCTGGTTTTAATGAGGTTTATATTATTTTGTATTGTGTTGTATTTCATGTATTTCGTGTACTTTAGATTGTTATTTTGTCCCCCTTTTCTTAAGACCTAGCACAGTTTTGGATGATATTCAATATGGTTGACTTGTATGTGATCACCACCTAATTAACAGATGTGAAAAATGAATTTTCTTTCAATTCCAGGCTAAAGATGCCCTCCATATTGTGTCATGCAAAAAAGAAGGAAAGTGCAAAAAAAAAATATGCATTTGTAATTTTGAGCATGTACATGCATCTTTTTCACCAATATTTGAGTCGATAACTATATCATGATACTTATAAATAATTATGCCAAATAAAAAAAAAATATGTGTGGTATCAGTTTCACCCAAAACATCCGCATATTATATTGTTAAGCCAAGAGAAATTAAAAGTGCAAAATTTTGAAAATGACTTACCTATAAGCAACTAATAATGGAGATAAGGTTGAATCGCCATCATAAATGTACAGATGGTCCCAGCCACACTCCGTTGAGAATTGTCTGAACTGTAAATAAATCGGCTGTGTGTTGTTGTCTGGTGCTATTAACCATGTACACTTGTTATCTTCTGAATAATTTCCATAGCCATCATATATAACTCCTTCATTATCTGTCAGTCTGTAAGACAAATATTCAACTAGAAATACTAAGCAACGCACACCAAATCCAAATCTCTATAAGGCTATGTTAAGCAATGGCAAAGTCCATCAGGGATCTAGACGAGTCCAGGACTCGCCATCGTTCATGCAATTTTTTAAGTTTTATAGTTTTATTCTATGGTGGGAGTCACCAAAGTTTAATATTGACTCAACTTACTAAATGCTTTAAGTATTTTTGGGACTAGATGTTTTGCTAAAAGAAACTCCAAATATTTTTAAAGAAATTTACACTTAAGGTTTGGCTAAGCTTCAGTAACATGTCTAAATGCACAATGTACAAAATATATATCTAATATTTTTATTCATATATAATGAAATAAAATAATATTTGGAATGCTGAGATCAGACTTATTAAAATTTAGGACAAGTAACAATGGTGCTGTTGGACCTTTGACAGAAATTCTAGCATAGTGCAGTAAATTAAAGTATGATTCACTGAGCTGAGTCTCTCACTTTTTATTAAATTTAGAAAAACCCCTTGGAGGAATCTTCATAATTCTTATAGAAAGCAACAAAGAAAAAGTTCCGGTAACCTTTGTATATTTCGTTTATACATATTCTTAGTTTTTCTCCACTCATATATATGAAAAATTGGGAAATTGTGTTGTTTTCCATTATAACATTTTTTGCTCGCAGGATTTGTGAATTTTATAAAATGTCAAGTATTTTGATAGGTTTTATGTCTATTGGCATATATTTATGCAAAGTGCCAGGAAAAAAAAGCTTTGCTGTACCAGAAATGCAAGAATTTAGACGTCGTCAGAACCTAAATTTTTTCACAAAAATCGGCAATTTTCACATGAGCACAGGACAAACAATCACACCTGTGATATTTAGAACCCTAAATTCTATTGCCGGTAAAGTACTTAAATCTCATTCTGAATTTCCTGTTCACATTTTATAATTGCTTTAAGAAATATAAGCCAAAACGTGAGAGACTCAGTTCAGTGAAACATACTTTATGAAAAGACCACAACTAGCAGTACTACGGTACTTTGATAAAAAAATATGCTAATATGTCAATAGACAATATGCAGGATGTTATATATCTTGTCGTAGCCAAATTCTTCATTGGCATCTCTATTTTGTATTCAATGTTTGTAGCGGTTGTAAAATTTCGTGAATTTTGGGAAGCTTATGAAATTTGTATCCATGCTGCAAAAGATCACCCATAAGATGTAGAATGCGATCATATAAATCAGAAACTTAAGTGCAAACACGGGCAATCCAAACTAGTCAAATCTGACCCCACCGTCCTCAAAGACTGGTCCAACTTCTGGACCTATGAGGAGATGATTGAATATGTGACCTATTTAATTAAAATTAAAATAATTAATTTTTAATTTGCAAATAATTTGACTTTTTATTTCAAAATTCCTTTAAATATCGTTAATTTATTTTTTTAATCACTAAACACGATATGTCTTAATTTTTGCAATCAAACTAGAGGCCTGACATTGACTCCTCATCGTTCTGTTGTTTGCCTGGAAGGAATGTTGACAATGTTTAAAAGGACCATTCGACACTAAGCTTCATTGGTTGGTGAACGTATAAAATTTTGAAAGGAGATTACTTGATAAACCTACAAGCAAAGTTTGGTTCCAATGGGCAAGTAGTTTTAGACAATGAGTTTTTAAGGGAATTTCCTATATAGCCCTTTTTAACTGAGTTTGATTGTGGCAGTCATATTGTTTGATCGGTTGAATGTCAGGAAAAAATGGTAGAGGTCATCTATATGACCATTCAAAAAACGTTTGGTTCCAATTGACTCTGTAGTTTTAGGCATTAAGAATTTCACGTGAATTCCATATAGGATCCCATTTTATACTTCGTCCTTGTTTAGCGTCATCTTGGTGGGTCAGTGGGCATGCAATTCTGAAAGGGAGCCGACCAAGTACCATTTTACTAAAGTTACGTTCAGATAAGATGCGCAGTTTCCGAGAAGAAGATTAGTTAAGAATTTTTAGACATATTTTTAGTAGAGGCGACCATCTTGCTTTGCGGGCGGGACTGCCGGATACAACTTTGTTATAAGACGACCCAAGGCACTATCCCACCAAGTTTGCATCCAATTGGCACAGAGGTTTGTGAGAACAAGATCTTTAAGAAAATTTTAGGCTGTCAGTTTGGTAAGCTAAAATGTGATTTATATCGCCATGTGACGCGGGCATTTTATAAATATTCGACCTCCCCTCGGAGGGAGAAGAACCTTCGTATACACCAACAAGCGGCGTTCCTAGCGGTAAGGAATATATAAATTCACAATAGGAATATGCTAAAGACACCCCACGTAAGTAGCACTTTAAATCAATCAATGATAGAAAAATTATAAACCACACTTACTCGGGTAAGACCTGACCTATAATAAAAAAATCAATCTTGTTTTTATTCTCTAGATGATTTATATTTATTTCCATGTCAACTGTTATCTTATAGGTATTTATTGAATATTAGATTTTCCAAAATCAGTTATTAATATCATTTAGCACTCGAAAGTCATTTCTTTCTGTAATAAGATTAAATGAGCACTTATCGCCTGTTATTGTGGTCGGATTTCGAATCAATTTGGTTAAGGATTATTTTATTTTACTTTCGAACTGCTCCACTGATACATGTAAGTTCCAAACCAAAAGACTGCATATATAATAAAAATGAAAAATTGTAACTGAATCAATAATTGATTATATAGAAGGATGATTGAAGTGAAAAGCTAAGTAAACGAAGTAGAGATATATGAACATATACACCATTTATCAATTAGTTACGGCTTTATTAACAACATAAATATTACAGCGTAAATAACCGCAACATATTCAGTGATTAGAAATAAGTAATAAATTATTTTCAATGATTGGTTTGCAAGCATTTTTCCGGTCTTGTTGTTTGTCGACCCACCAGACTAGATAACTGCGGTGAAAATGGGAAGTTGCTGGTTCAGCAGATGGTGTAAAAATTTGAATTTTCTTTCAGCAATATTTTTGTATTTTTTTAAATAAAATTTATTAAACATTATATATTAGGAATATCATTTTTCAAATATTTATGTACAAAAATAAGTACATATATTTAATTTGTCCTTATTTTCTAATCGAAGCGTTTAAGCAACGGTCATGAGAGGTTTACGAGCACAGTTCAGCGCGGTTTTTCGGATGGAAACAATCTACCGGAAACCTTATGACCGGAAGTTACGTCACCGGAAGTCGCATCAATTTTCTCGGGCTTTATTGTTCTCGGGAGTTATCGGGTATGGTCGTGCATGGGTTTTCGAGGTCCCACGGAGTTTATGGTCTTGGAATAGGCGAAATTTTTGTAGTTTACTTTTTCCGCGCATGCGCGCCAGTTTATTCCCTGAGGTTTTCGGTTTTCCGGTGCTTTTGCTCTTATTGTATTGGGTTTAGGGATGGTTCTGTATTTTTGGTGTGAGGGCGAAGGCCTTATAATAGGAGTAGATTTCTGTGCATGAGCGAGCGGAAGCGAATGAGATCTCTAGGTTTGTCGTCTTGTTTTGTTTTTTCCGGTCAAGAGACATCACTCTACTTTCACCGCGATTTTTTCCACTTTTTGCATCGGTCGATGCAAGTTTGCTAAAAAAAAATAACACGGGAGACACTTCTTTTATTGAAGAGTTGTATAATTTCAGTTAAGGGTTGAGATGGGAATCCTCTTATTGCAAAACTGCATGGCAACGATTCTAGAACTATAGAATATTTAAAGCCTATTTTAGTGGCCCATTTCTCAATGTTGAGAGCTGCAATGGTCTCTTAATTTCCATTCATGTTTTTGACTCTGTAACAAGAACAAAATCTTCTGTTCAAATGGGTAAGACATACTAGATTGATACTTACTTTGAAATTGCTGCTAGAAAAAAATGTTTCGATAGGAAGTCGACCTTTCAACTCTATATCAAAAAGTCCTTTACATTACCATATTTACATGTTGTGCCGTATTTTTAATTCGAAAAGATACACACAACATGTTCATTTTTAGCAAACCCATATATAACAAATAGTAGACTCAAAGTATAATGCACTGCGGTCTTGCCAGAACCCGCAGTGTATGTTGTAAAGGCGCCCATTTGACCCAAGGAACCAGAAAAGGCGATCATTGATTAACCTTACCATTGTCTAACAAACACAACTTCTGTTTTTTTTTGTAATGTATCATATATTTGCAGTCTCTAAACTCCATATGTAATTGAAGCGCGGTCACTATTTTTGTTTAGTATATTTATTGTTATTCATCAGGTGAATTAACTTCTGTTGGATTTTATCGTTCGTCTGTTGCTTCTCTTGTTTCTTTGACCAACCGTTGGAGAGGGTTGGGATCCCACTAAACTAGTTTTCCCCACCACATGTCTTAAATGTCTGTCTCAAGCCAGGAATTGTGGTTATAGGTTTGTCTTAGTGTTATATGTTCATGTACATTTTTTATAATATTCAGGTAAGAGCATGCAGTATTATTTTACGTATACGTGAGGACAGTACTTCAGTCATGCAGTAAATCAGGGGTTAGATAGAAGTGAAAATATCAATGTCACCAAAATTTCAAATATAACAATTTTTTAATACTCATATTTTTTGGAAAAAACGCCCATAATAAAAAATGAAAAGATACAACCAGAGAGTTAATCCAAACATATATACAGTGTTCGTGCGCATTAGATGATCTTTCATTGATTATCTCGTTTGAAAATTTTAAAATTTACCAGCATAGCACATGACGCCATGTGTGCAAGGCGAATTAACAATCTTAAATAATTTTTTTTTATAAACACAATGTAGTATGGTAGTATGAATAACTTTTATGTTGTGGAAGTTATGTTTTCAAGCCACAGATTGCTAAATTGGGACAGTTTGGGTAGGGACGGGAAACTGTCTACCAACGAACGCTAGTTAACAGTTGTTGCAAAGGGATATTTAACGTGCCGAAAGCGTGGCATTCTCCCAACGCAGAACAATCGGTAAGGTCCCCATCCGAGACGAGATTTGAATTTATACAATCCGTCCAACCACAGGACGCCCTTTTATGAGGGGTTCTACCCTGGCGAAGAAACCGAGTAGCATATTTCTAAACCCACTAAGGCTACACTCTTTAAACATCTCACCCAATCAACGGAAAACCCTTAAGCAGTTTTACCTAGAGGTGGAAACCGAACGGTCTATATCTATTATACGGCCGCCCTAAGGGGGCGTAAAATAAGAAATATGTTTATAAATTTATCTTATTTATGTACAACTACGGGGCAGCATAACAAGAAATATGTTTATTAATTTGTCTTATCATTGACACCAAACGAAATTTGTCACGATGTTTTGTATGAGGTTTTATAGGGGAATTTTTGTAAATATTCAGTTGGAATTTTCGGTCAAAATAAAGGACTTTTTGACCATCCACTAGAAAACCTGAAGTTCGGTGAGCTAGAATTATAATGTTAAAGTTTTTCCAAGGATAAGGTTCCCGCGTGCAAAAAACATCAATCAAGATTTTAAAGAACGCACCGAGATTTTAAATTGCAGAATGCAAAACGAAATTAAAGACATAAAAATATAATAAAACAACTCAGAACAGATATAATGTAACAAGAGTCTCAGCCTGTATCGCTCACATGACATTGAGTTCATCCCAAACAAACATAAATGGCCATTATTGGCCATTTTTTTAACTTTCTGTAAAAATCTCCCAAAGATGTTTCCGGTTAAATACTATGTCATTTGGCCAAGAGATGTCAAGGAATTTTTTATGTATCACCCAATCAGAAACAAGAATCAGCTGTTGCACACATTAGTGCCTTTTTATCAGAACGAAATGAGGAAACTTCACATAAGTCCCTGTATAAGTGTCTCCTTTTAAATATTGTTTCGTTTGGCCAAGCGCTGTCAGAGGAGAAGACTTTGAAAAAATCTGCCAATGTACTCCAGCCGGAACGAAACGAGATAACTTTGTAAAGGACTTCCTATAAATTCCTTCTTGTAAATTTTGATTTAATTTGGACTTGTGGTTTCAGAGGAATTTTTTTATCAGTTATTTAGAAACAAGACTTGCCTGTGGGAGCAAGTTTGTGGTCCGGTTGAAACGAAACAAGAAAACTTTGTTAATGACCTTCCATAGGTGCTTCTTCTCAAAATTGATTATATTCATCGTGGCGGTTTCAGAGGAGAAAACTTTTTTTTTAAATTAGCCAACCAGAAACAAGCCATGGTTGTAGTTTGATCGGGACAAAATGAGGAAACCTTGTAAAGGACTTGACATAGACGCCTTCTATAAAATTTGATTGAATTTTGCCTTGTGGTTTCGGAGGAAAAGATTCATTACAAAAACTACCAATTAATAACAGGAATATAGCCTGTGGAGCCGCGTTTGTATTCCAATCGGTATGAAACGAGGCAACTCCGTAAAAGACCATCCATAGATGCTTCCTTTCAAGTTTGGTTCCATTAAGCTTACCAGTTTCAGTGAAGAAGATTGTTTTTAAATCAGCCATTCAGAAACAAGAATTTCCGATGACAGCCATGTTTTAGTACGATCGGGACAAAACGCGAAAACTTTGTAAAGAAGCTGTTTCTGTCAAGTTGTGTTCTGTTTGGCATGGTTGTTTCAGATGAAAAGACTTTTTTTAAATCAGCCAATCAGAAACAAGACCTTCCCGTGACCGCCATGGTGGAAATTTGATGGTGACGAAATTAGAAAACTTTGTAAAGGCTTCTTGTAAAGTTTGATTTTATTTGGCCTATTGGAGAAGTAGATGCAAATGTAAAAGTTTACGGACGGATGGACATCAAGTGATATCAACAGCTGACATGGCCTTTGGCCAGGTGAGCTAAAATGGGAGGCATTTACGGGATTTCTATTATTTTTTATTCATTCTCGCAGTGTTTTTCACAATCTTGATATGTCATACTTATTCATTGTGCATGCTTCAAATCTTGGTGTGTCATTCCAAATCTCGGCCGTTTTCGGTTTTTCTTTTTAATCTTGTTCATTTTCAATTTTGTAATTATCTCGGTATTTTCATGCGAATCAGTGATTAATCTTCCTTTGACGAGAAACCCCGAGGGCGACCGGGGTATAGAAATAGGCCGTTCGGTTTCTCCGCCTGCAGATGGAACCCCTGCTTAAGGTGGTCCGTTAGTTCGAGCGTGATGTATAAATACTCGAACTCCCCATCTAAAAGGTTGTGCCGGGGAAAGAATAGGCACTAGGTATCTCCGTCCTTGGGGCACTAGTCCTCTAAAAGGGGCATCCCTGATTGTAGGGGATGTATAAATTCACAATCCGTCAAGAGGTAGACGTTAAAGGCGCCCCGTGTTTAGAAAACGCCACGCACGCTAAACAGTCCTCGTGACAGCTCTTTTTGAGTGGTCAGTAGGCGGCCAGTTACAAGGGTAAATTTTCCGCCCATATCCAAGCCGCAGTTTTTTCAGTGACAGTCTAAAAGTCCCTGCCTTACCGATCCCTTTGTTACAGTCTACATATTGATTTATAATTTGCTAACTTGTTTCCATCCTGAACATGCATGAAATATTTGACACTGGACGTTAAAAAAACAATCAATCAACCAATCAATCAATCAATCCTTTGACGAAAACGGCCTGCCATATGTGGTCAAATACTGAATATAAAAGCAACATCTAAAGATTACAACCTTTTAAATAATTACGTGGCAATATTCTTTCAGCAAGTGGGATAATGTCTACAACTGAAACCACACCATTTAATAAATGAATTAGAAAATAATAATATCAGATTAAGGCACTGTATGGCCATTTGGATGATTCACAACTTGTCAACAGTGCTTGAAATCAAAATATTGTAAATCCGGTTAAAATACAATGACATTTAATAAGCACAAACATCAGAACCAAAACAATTTAAATAAACAGGAGTCCAAAGTATGCTCAGGGTGACCTCTGCATCAGAAGGAAGAGACTTAGAAATTATGGTATTTTTTAACAATTTTGAACTAAAAAAATTAAGAGATTTATGTAATGAATCATGCCAGGATATAAATTCTGGCTACTAGACTGCGAATGTTCTCTGGGGGCCTAAATCCACCAGCAGTGATATAAATCCATGCAGTGGTAGTAATGAATGTATTACCAAATACCAATATCAATTTGATGCACTGTATGGCCATTTCGTTGATTTTTTCGCCAGCAGAGCTCGAAGGCAAAATGTTGGAAATCCGGTTAAAATACAGTGACATTTAATAAGCACAAACCTCAGACCCAAAACAATCTAAATAAACAGGAATCCAAATTAAGCTTAGGGTTACCTATCAATCTCAAGTTAAGTTGGGATCTGCAAGTAACTATTCCATTCAGAGACCTATGTTCTAGGACCAATATAGCCTCTGAAGTCAGTTTTTATCCCAAGCAATATGTGATATGGGTTTATTTGTGTTTATTAGTTACACCAGGCTGTTGTGTCGGTTGTAAATGTTTTATAGTTACAAAATTTAACTCAAGGTATATTGTCAACCGGCACATTTAATCACAAGATTATCTTAAGAAGTCATGCAACTATTTTCATATTGTTTTCTCATGTGTACATAACAGGGAAACTATTGAACGTCTCCGACAATGGCTGATTATAACACTTCATGTGCAACAATTGATATTAATGTTGCCTTATCAATAATTGCATGGCTGTTTTCGATCACATTGTTTCCTGTAAACATTGACGATGAACTCTTACAAGAACAATAAACGATGGTAGATCGGATATTGCTTTCGATCAGCACGTATTTGATGTGTACTTTACAATGCTTCATTGGTGTGCACTTCTCTATTAGCTCTCAATTTTGAACACAAATCATATTTATCTATCCTCTTTGACATTGTTAGTACGACGATGGAAAAATTATCTCTTAACTCTGGCATTTTTGATCCGCAATAAATTTGCTGCCTACAAATAAATATGAACAGGTCGAAACTACCAGACTGTAACGAATATCATTACCGAATGATACAAGATATGGAAAATGTTACAGTTCAAATTTAAAGAAACTTATTTTGATATATTACAAAAATGAAAATCAGAAAAAACGACGCCAATATGTTCCATTTTCTATGAGTCCAGACTTTGGACAGCCCCATACAACATTCGGCGGGGTTAAACATGTTTTGGGGAATCCAAACTTCCCCTTTTTAGTGACGGCTGATTAATTGCTGCTGAATGCACAGTTAAATTCAGGACAAGAAGAAGTTAACAATTAGCAAAATGTGGACTGAAAACCGGAAACATTAAGAATGGGGAATTTTGACTGCTAATAGACAAAATGCGGGAAAGGTTTTGTCGAAAATTTCAGCTTTGCAAGTGGCCGCCTATTGATTACTCAAAACATGTTGTTGTAAGGATATTTTAACATGCATAGAGCATGGCAATTTCTAAAGTACAATCCCCACACAATCAGGGACTGTTTCGACAATAAATGATTCGAATATCTCATTACCAGTGTTTGAACAACGAAATAACAAGAAACTGGAAAATATTTTAATTACTCCAAATGAAATGTTAGATACTTTACAAAGCAACTGGTCTTGACGGCATTAGTCATCACATGTTTAACTTTTATACGTCCAACCATGGAGTACGCATGTGAGGTCTGGGATGGATGTAGTCTAGAAGACTCTGAGAATTTAGAAAAACTACAGTTAGAAGCAGGGAGGATAGTAACTGGCCTTCCAATTTTTGCTAGCCGTGATGCAA
>JAULBM010335635.1:0-12813 GCA_032357055.1 Geukensia granosissima
TAGCCCAGTGGTTGTTGTTGTTTTGTTTTGTTAGTCATTTATTGTTATATGTTCACCATTTTTGCTTTAGATTAGGTAGATTGTCGTGTTTTATGTATAGTTTCACAATTTGTATTTCGGTGCCATTTTCAGCTTCCGTTATGGTATGGACTCTGGTTCATTGTTGAAGGCCATAATGGGACCTGTAGAAGTTTAGGTG
The DNA here is from genome assembly GCA_032357055.1 of Geukensia granosissima. Taxonomy (NCBI): domain Eukaryota; kingdom Metazoa; phylum Mollusca; class Bivalvia; order Mytilida; family Mytilidae; genus Geukensia; species Geukensia granosissima. The sequence continues at coordinate 200 of JAULBM010335635.1, forward strand.
GAGAAACGTCTGTTAGAGATATAAAAATAGGAGATGTGGCATGATTGTCCATGAGACAGCCACCCACCAAGTGACAGTAGCATTAAGGTCAATCCAAGTTTATTTCTAGTTTTCTATTTTTTGTGATAAAAATAGGATGCGAGCGAGCAAAACATTTTTAATATATTTTTTAAATAATGCTTTAATTTTCTCTTGAAATGGCAAAATAATGGAGCGCAACCTTGAAAATTGATGCGAAAACAACAGTTTAAATTTGTTTCCTTCTTTTTTGTATTTTCAGGAGCGAGCGAGAAAATTTTATTTTGATATCTAGGAATAACAGTGAAAATTTCTAAAAAGTGAGATAAAAACGGAGCGAGTAAAGTTATTTTTTTTAAATGTGGATCCCATAATATAAGAACCGAGCGAATCCGAAGAACTATTAATTAATTTGGAGTTGCCTTATGTGATTAGTTTTAATTACTGAAAAGTTTTATTTCTTTAAGATGATCATAACTGAATTATTTTGTTTTAATTTACAAAATGTTAATTAATTTATTAAAACACATTATCGACAAAAATATGTGACAAATAGATCATTACATGTCACTATACGCATCAACCCTGGTATAATCGTCCCTAAACTATTATCACATATTTACAAGAAGTCAGTTCTTTTCTGTATGGCTGATATGAAATAAACTTTACTGGCATTATTATATCTTCCGGGCTGATATAAAATTTTCCCTGTTAATCCATATCGGCCCCCAAAAATATCACACAGTATGACGTTAATTTATTGAAGATTTCAGGTGTTCTGCCAGGCTATGATTAATATGAACAGTTTCTCCTACTGAAACATGTAAAATGTATTTATTTCTTTATTATATACATACTTGTAATAGAAAAATTTTGGTTAAGTCAAAGAAAAAATGCATTAATCAAAATTATGGAAAAAAATGTGATAATTAGATCATTACATGTCCCTTTCCATATCAACCCTGGTATCATCCCTTGAACAATATCGTCTCTCGGGCAAAATTCCTGGGGCGATATGGGAGTATTGGGATGATACCTATGTTGATATGGAAAGTGGCATGTAATAATCTATAATTTCTTGCAGTTCTATTACATATGTCTTCGCATATTTTTTAAATATTTAATGCTTGTATGTTAATATTTTCATTTTTGATTTTTTTATCTTGTTAGTAAAAACAGCAGTAAATAATAAAAAAAAACATTTCAAAAATCGAATCATTGAAGGAAAATAATACGGTTATTTTTGCAGCTTGTTAATAAAGCAGGTAATAGTAGACAAAATATATTAAGAAATCGAAAGAATTTGAAAGAAAATTAAAAGGTAAAAGTAAATAAATGATACATTGAAAGGCTAATGCCGCTACAAAAGGCTAAATTTCCCGTCACTACTCATCACTCCCTTTTTCCAGTGGCAGTCAAAAACCGTTGCCCTGTTGTGTCACATCCCACCCCGTTTTCAATATTGATATTTGTTGAACTTGTTCTCGTCCTGAATATGAATGAAATATTTGCCACTGGACGTTAAGCAACCAACAATACAATCAATCAATAGTGATGAACACAGCATGCACAGCTTACTAAAGAAACTGATTTCGTTGACAGACAATGTAAACACTGAGGATTCCAATACAAGCAAACATTAGAAAAGCATCGATCATCACTTCAACAAAACAAATAGTAAAATGTTTTCTAAATTATTAAAACGACCAGGCGTGAATAATTATCACAATGATGTGTTTCACAATAATAATAAATAATTCACAAATCATTTTAACCCTATGGCAGACAAATGACTCCAAAAAAATTTGCTTACGGTTTTATGAGAGAATGATTTGTTGCTCCCTTGTGCTTATCTTTTTCGTGTTTTTATGTTCTATCCAAAGCTAGTTATATGGAATAAATAAAGGCAAAATCAATCGAGTTTTGGTTGCTAATCGTTCTGCAACAAATATTACATGCATTTATTATAGGACGTGGACAAAGTAATCACCGCCTCGGTGGTTTAATGGTTATATCTAAAGTGTTCGCCTCGAGCGTGGAAGGTCCTGGTTTCGATCCCCGGCCTGGTCAAAGCAAGGATCCGCTAAGCATGCAGCATTTAAGAGACAGAACCGAAGACTGATCGGCCCAGAGTCAGCATAATGTGACTTGGTAAAAAAGCCTGTCTTCCTGTGGACCGTCTGTTCGTTAGCTAGAACCTTAAAAATCCGACTAAGCTAGCGTTTCGTTCTAGATCAAACCGGGGTTCAATATAGGAGATACAATGGATAAGTGAGGGTTCGTTGAAAAGAATCCACGAGCCCGAAGGCCGAGTGGATTAATTTCGCGAACTCACACGCGTACTTAAATCATTGTTGGGACGTCTACGAAATAATGTGACATAATCTTTAATTAATTTGAATTTGTCTTTAACACGAACTCATGTGAAGGCTCTTACGGAATAAAAGAAAGACATTAAAGACAGAACTATATAAATATATATATTTCACATTTAAAACATTCGCATTCGCATGTTTGGCAATCAAGAAGTTGATCACAGTTTAAAAGATGAAATACCCTTTATGTACGTATGCTTATTCTACTTGTTACGTAAAAGAGTTTGGATATGCATCTTCTTGTATAGATTATTAGGTATTTTCATTTCAATACAAAATATTTTATAGTTTAATTTTGAATTTTAACAAGATTTTTATTTGTAAATAAACCCAACCTATAATTTAAGCGATGAATATCTTATTTCTGATTTACTTTTAGTAAATATTTTGTATGTTCCCGCCACGATATGACTGAAATACTGCCGACGTGGCGTTAAACAACAATCAATCAATCAATCAATAAAATTTTAAAAAATTTTACATAGTTTCAAATTATTTTAATATATGTGATGAAAATTCGAACTATTTTTTCCGGGCTACAAAAACCCAAATCCAGGAATATAAAACTAAAAAAAACAAGAAATGAAAAAGGGCGGGAATGTGTGTTAGGTTGGGACAGAAAAACTTTTTCAGATCGCATGCATACGGGCCGGACCATTTGGGTATTTCTTCAAAATACTTATGAATTTGCTCCTAGGAGCCTGAAATCGCTCACCTGTCTCAAAGTTGCCTTGAAAGCAGCCTTGTATAAAACGTTTCAACGGATCAAAAATCCAAACATAAACTTTGTGCAGAATACCCAAAGGAACAATCATACAAAGTTTCTTCTAAATCAATTGAGTAGGTTCAGTGAAGATATTTTAAACTAGCTAAAGAAATCTAAAAAGGGCAATAACTCCGGCAAGAGTTAAGGAATCTCCTTGCACATTTCAACACAGATAGATTTAGTCATGCTGAACATTTTAATACAAGGCAGATTTAGTTAAAATTAATAGTTTTTTAGATATATGTGAAAATCTTCTGTCTGACCCCCTATGTTCTATATTAGAAAGGACATCCATGTTTTTCAACGGATCAAAAATCGAAACATGAACTTTGTGCAGAAATCCATTCAGCTGTTTCAGTAGAGGAAATTTTTTAAACCATATCTAAAATTTTATCTAAAAAGGGCAATAAAGCCAACACGAGTCAAGGAATTTCCTTGAAAATTTTCATCCCAAGTTAGACTTTAGCTAAAATTAATGGTGTTTGAGATATATGCGAAAATCATCTGCCTGACCTCTACGGTCTATATTTAGTAACGGTGGTCATCTTGGTAGAATTTTCAGGATGCCGAATACAATTTTAAAGGGGACCACCAAGAGACCATTCCGCCAAAGTTTGGTCTCAATTGGCACTGTGGTTTCAGAGGAGAAGATTTAGCAGGGCAAAAAGGGAGAGCATTTAATTTGGAAACCTTATTGTTAAAAAGACTGGTTGAAGTACTGCCTGTAGACTGAAAAAAAATTGGGACATGAAAATATGGTCCGAAAGATCCAGTGAGGTAGAAAGAAAAAGGATATGGTGTAAATATTCATGATACAAAAATCTCATATATATATAAGTAAATTCCAAGCAAAGAAACGGTGCTTTCGTTGATATTCTCATTTCAAAGTCACAGTGAGGCCTTCAACACGGAGTAAAACTCGCACCTCATTCTACGTTCAAGACGGCCCCCTAGCACATAATTAAGTGGAATTCTTTGCTAAATGTCGACGACGCTACTTCTGCACATTGAAGCACACCAATGCGGGGTTGAGGTCAACAAATTACAGAGACGTCCACAAAGGACGGATCGAATATACATAAGGAAAGGTGTGGGGTAAATGTCAAGATCATGCTCCATTAAAGTGAGAAACGGAGGAAATTGCTGAATCTAGAGATTCTCACAAGGCCATCAACTATAGGCTGGAAATCCTCTTTTTGTGACGATCTCTAGATATCGAAGGTAATAGGTAGTCGATTAATCATGTGTCATAAAAGTATCGATATATTGACTAAAATATTGTTTTGTTACGTAGAATTTTTGACTGTTTAAGTCGATACATGATCATACGTAGTATGCAGATATATGTCTTTTTCTTGTTATAATACCAGCATATATTGAACGTAAAATTATTTACAAGGTTTAATTATACTTAAATTATGCAAATTTCTAGGCTTATACGGACATTTCATAGGTTTATAGAAATGTGACATTTTTGAATGCGGCATATAACACCCTCGCGTGAAGAATCCTGCAAAATCTTTAGTGCCCTTTATACACGTATCATTGTTGCGCTGTACATCACAAAAGACATTGTCTTGTAAATATGGTTATAATAAAGAATATTTAACAATGTTGAATAATAATTTTTCAGCATCCGGTTGACAATTTATTTCCCGGGAAAGCAACCTCATTCTTTCCAAAGAACGAATCAAAAAAAAAAGAATATATTTTGCTGTATACGTTAGGTTTTTCTAACGAAGCACTGAAAATAAGAAGCGGTCGGCGTGGAAAACATTAAATTTAGATATTAATTACTTTATTAATTGATGTGTTTTTCGGTAAGCTTTGTCATACTTATATCAAAATATCGAAAAGCATAGGTTACATGTTATCACTGATGCTTAAGACAAATAATGATCGTTCATGCAGTTTTCATCGTCTTCAAAGGCTATTGACAAGGTCGAACAAGAAAAAAAGGTAAATATAACGTATTTCATAACTTATTGGCGATCGTTTTGCAAATTGCAGGTTTTAAAGTATTAAATTTAGCATACTTTAAACAGAAGGCGTTATCAAACATTCATTTGGCCGTTTGAATTGCTACGAATTTCTCAAGTAGCAATTGATCGTACGGGATGTTTTCTACAGCAACAGCTATAAGGCTTGGAGTTTGCTTTTCATGAAGATCAATGCGAATTGTAATGTTAAGTAATACTACATTTTTAAATACAAAAATTATATGAAAAAATAAAAAGGAATGGACAGTTTACTATTTGTTTATATAAACCGTTTTGAAATTCTGTAAATTGTTATATTTTGTGAACAATTATTTATCTAATTAGAACATCTGACTTACAGTTTCGTTCATTATCTATAAAGCTAGTTCCCCAGTGTGAGTGATTTTTCTCATCACGTCATTGTTATCCCAAAAACTATTATAGAGAGAAACTATAAACAGCAGTCAAGATAAAAAAAAAACAAGACTTTCCAATCAGCAATATCGAAATTGCCGATTTACTACTTCTGGATTTTTTTGCATTTAATTCACAATATCTATGTATACATTTATGACGTCCTCTGCTTAAGCTCAACATGAAATTGTTTTCGTCAGTTGAAAAACATATATACAAGACTTGCAAGAGCATCTGTTGTTATGTTGGGTATTATCCGAACTATTTTTGTCCTGTCGCTATATGTATATTCTCCATTTTTTTCAACAGAATGATGATATATAGAATCTTACATTGCAAGCCGTTGATTATCATATTTCTACGGTCTCGATAGTTTAACCTTAAAATATCTCGGTAAACATCGAAATTGTAAGGTTTAACTATCTCGACTGTAGAAATATGATAATCAACGTCTTATAACGTAAGATTTTGTTTCCTTTATTTTTAAGCATCAAAATATTGTTAAAAAAACTACCATAGGCGGGATCGTGCACCATCTTTTAACATGACCTTGTAACAAGGGACGTAACTCGTGTACAAAAAAATCAAACATGCCACTTATTTTTACGGCATTTTCATATACATGTATTAGCCTTAAAAATAAGATAATTCCTACCTAACTGATAGAGTCTTTTGAAAAACATTTACAACACCGGTCGAGGGGTGTGAAAATTACAAAAGAATTAGAGAAAAATTATACCAACTGCTTATTATCTTTTGGGGTAAAGCTACTTTCTTGTCTCATGGTTTAAACATTTCTTTGTTTTTCATAAAATAATAAAGCTAGTTTTCTTTTAAAAAATGAAATCGTTCAATGTAACGGTTCGATTCTTTGTAGAAAATAGTAGCACTTATTGATCTAATATAGAAAGCCGTAACGTCTACCTTTAAAAAACCGCTTGAATGTTTATGTACAACTTCTTTTGATGTCTGTAATCTACGAAAGGCATTCAAGGTGTTTTGATTTGCATCACTGATATCATCTTTGTCAATAGTTGTTTCTGGAGTATCATGGAGTATTTAAAATTTCGCATAACAGAGCTATAGGAGAATTTTACAAAGCATGGTTTTCATCTCTTTACAATAGATAATAATGTAAGTTAAACGTGCGTATGAAAGATACAAATAAAATATTGAAAAGATCGTTTAAATACTATTAATTTACTGATATTCATTCTTATTAACATATCGTCGTTATTTTCCCATAATTCTCCTTGGACATGGTAGAAAACTATGACGTTTATAGCCAAAAAAAAAAAAAAAACCAAACAACAACAAAAAACATATTTGTCGATTCGCTCTTTGAATGGACCACCTCTCTGTTATCGGAGTATTTTTTATCAATTTATTACGTCATTTAGTTAATTTTGTAATTTAACTAAATTAATTACATTGTGGTAACGTATATATAACATTGATTAACTTTATCTAATCATATGGACTAAATTATATAACAAGTAACAAACGCTTACATATACAGTACATCTTTTTGTTGCCCATTGCACGGTCCGTGGTATCTACCCGGCATCTCGGATTGCAATTGCTCTAGAAGTTTTAAATTTTGTCGGGTTTTGATAAAATCTGTGCATATAATTTACATATAAAATCTTAAATTGTTAACTATTTCTTTAATCGAGATATTAAAACATTCAATTTTGATCCATGAGGTGAAATTTGGAGGTTTGGATCGGGTTACTACCTCAAAATCTGGCCAATCAAATGATTACATATATATTCAGCATTTGATGAAAATCTGTGTGTTGAGGATTTGGGTAAAATATTTGGCAAGGGTTTGAAATGTTTGTTGAATTTGGTTTATTGCTATGGCCTGTGTTATTAATACTTGGACAAATGATGTAATGACATCCTAATGGTTTATTTGTATAACATATACATGTAATGTGAATAATTGATGAAAATCGGTTGCAAAAATCAATTAATCAATTAGAAGAATGTACTTTAATTTGCCGTGTTTATTTTCCATTAAGTTGAAATTTGACCATTTTTATGGATCGTGGAAATTATATATGGTGCAAAAAGTATCCGCGGTAACCGACCAGAAATCTGAACGTGATCTTACCGGATATTAATAATTCAAAATTGATACATACCGGAAGCTTGCAAATCCTTTTCAAATGCAAGATAAGTGCAGTTTCCTTAATTCTAGACTGTGCCCGGAAGTAGTCTAATCCATTTCAGGGTTCGCAAACGTAAAAACAAGTCTTCATTTATATTTGAAAGTTCTTTAGAATCTGCGTTTTACATGAAGCTACGTGTGGGAATGTAAACAAAACACGGGTCTGGCGATCGATTTGAATTATTAAACATGTTAAATGCCACGAATAACTCGACACCTGAGAATGGCAGGTATAATTTCAGGACGGATATTGATTTATGTCATTCCATTATTCCATAGATTTTTCTCTAAAGCAACAGTCCTGTTAAATGGTTCAAAGAATATAAATGAATACTTTTAAGCTAGTGCCTTAAATCGGATTTAAGTAGTAAAGCAAAAGAAAACAGTTCTCTAGGGTCAATACTATTTCAGTTTTTTTAAACGAATTTCCAATATATTTAATTCAAACTTTTCTCAAAACAGCCATAAGTGCTTATAATCTAAATATTCCGTGTGAATTTTATGTTTGAAGTACTCTTATACTTAAAGAAAAAGTACAACACTAAAGTACGTTTCATGAAGTCTCTCACATTTTACCAATTAATGAACAATCCTTTTAAGGAATCTTCATAATTCTTATAAAATGCAATAATAAAAGGTTTCAGTAACTATTGCATACTTCACATTTTTGTAAGTATTATTTTTAAAAATTGAACAATGTTGTTTTATTGTTGTCCATTTTACCTATTTTTTCTATTTTTGTGAATTTTAGATTTCAAATCTAACGACATATTTATACACGACTGAATGTCAGTAAAAATAAGCTTGGTGGACCAAGACAATACTTTATTTAGTAAACCCCAGACACACAGGTGTACAAGAGGACATAACAAAGTTACAGTTAATATAATTACAAATAGATATATACATATACATATACTTGCAATAAAACAAAACAATATGATGTAGATAGATTGATCTGACTTTTATAAAAAGCGCACAATAATTTTGAGAAAATTTGCTAGATTTCTGTGTAGTTCTACATGGCAATACATTAGCATACCTGAAAGTTTCAGTTCGTTTGGGTATTTTGTGTAATATGTTGGAATGAACTTTTCCCTAATAGTTTTGATTTCTTGTTTTTCACAAATGAACAAATAATGGAATTCATCTCCGATTCCATTTCCGCATAGGTTACAAATTCTTTCATTTTAAGGCACCCCATTCCACCTACCAGTTTCAATAGGAAATTTTATATTGGAACATCTGAATCTCGCTATCATAATCCTATCATAAGAATTCATTTTAAGAAGATATCTTTCATGACCAAACTCTTTTTTATATTGTGAATAAAATGTAAATAAGTAACAACATCACGAAGGTTTATTTGAATCTGTTGTAAACTGTTGGAGAAATCATACGGAAACATTATTTTCATTTAGTTTTAAATCTTTATTTGCCACTGTGACACTGAACTTTAACGAATTTCCCTAAATATCAAAAGGGTCTTACTTGCTTGATATGCAACAAAAGCCCAAAGTTTCATTTACTTTTAATCTAATGTTGGGAAACATTTTTTTTACAAAATCTTTAATCGTTTTTTGTGACTGTGACCTTGAATGAATTTTCCCAAAAATCAATTGGGTTTGCACTTGTTTGATATGTAACAATATCCCAATGTTTCATTTTAATCTGATGTAAAAAATTTAAGAGTAATTATCTCAAAACAAAAGTTGACTCCCATTATCAAACCAAACTGCAATAGAGTCCATCTTCGTTGCAACTCACTAAAAAATGTGGTGATGAACAATCAATTTACCATGCATTGTTCCTTACATAAAACAAATTATTTAAACTCAATGCCATTCTGTCTTTCTCCCTATTACTAAATGCTTAGCATGGATTCAGCAAATACCGATTGAAATGTCTTTGGTTTGACTATATTTTAGAGGTCTTACTTTATTTATTAGTTTTTAACTGAATCTGAGGAATCTTCAATCCATTTTTGGCAAAAAGCAATTCTCCAAATACCTTTCAGTAACCAGGTCAATGTAGCAGCTAAAACAGTGGCTGTCTCATCACCAACTCCTACTCCTTTCAAAACAGCCTGGTGGGCAAGAGCACCTGTTATACTACTACAAAATGCCTGCAAAAATATTCACTTATATAGGTTACATTTTTCCTAAAATAAAGTAGGGGAGTTCCTATCATTTCTTCTTTTTACCCATATTTAGAATACACTCACAAAGCAAAGACAAACATACAAACTGTACAAATGAATATATATTGTATTTCACTATGTGATAAAATCTGTATGATTTATAAAACTTTTGAATTTCATATGTCTAATTTTAATTCAACATACATGGATATGTAAAAGAAATATCAGATATATTGCCTATTATTCAGATATTGGTATTGTGACATCAGAGTTTTTTATTATTAATGTAAGTTATCAATTCTTGACATTAAGGATGTTGACTAGGTCATATGTACTTCCCACTGCTGCAGATTATTTTATCCTTCAAAGCATTCATTTATTTTACCTAGTGACCCCTAGATTTCTTTTTACATTTCATTTAACTATGAACTGGCTAATATAAAACAAAAGAAAAGTCTACCTATTGTGTTTCAATGTAGGTCAAACTTCCAATGGAATTTTCATGTCATAAATTGCCAATCACAGCTTTAGCAAAAGAACATGTACAAAGTGAATGTCTAAAAATTGCAATAAGTAAAATGTTCTTCATTAAATATTTTCAAATTTCAAGTGGCAATTAGAAAACAATGTTGTCTGCAATTCTATTGTCAGTTTTTTATCTACTTCTGGTATGTTCATCAAAGATATGAGTTACTAAAAAAGCTCCAGGGAATCTTTTCTTTAAAGGGAGATAATTTATTATTAAAAAATATGGTAATTCTGTCTATTGAACCTAATCTCAAGTGAACCAAACCTTTATATTCAATTTAAAAAAAGAAAAAAAAAACTTTTAATCTCAGATATGTTTTAAAGGAAAAATAAAGTTCTTCAATAAATGGTGTCACAATACATGTTGTAATTGTCAACTTATGCAATTGCTTGAGAAAAATCTTTATCAATAAAGTCAGGCATTTGCAGTTCAAATAACAACAACCACAGAACATTGACATGGGAATGGTGATCAATCATTAGTGATAATTTGTACACCCAAATGTCCTCGAAACTGGCGTTACTTTTGTTTCATTGGTCACGAGGAATGATTTGGAAAAACCACGATTACCATTATTTGTCCATTGTTGAAGTTGTAAAGGTAAATTGTAGATGTTTGTAATTAATACTTTTCTTAAGACGGTAAGTAATTGCTAAAATCACAGATGATAATTAAATGTATACTAGGTGCTTTTCTTGAGTTATTATTAGGTAGGTTATAGGAATGTTAGCCTGACAACTCACATTTGGCTACTGATTAAGTGTTCCAGATTTGCTAGGTTAGACAGTCACAAGTCACAGTGTCTCAGAATTGCTAGGTTTGGCAATTTGACTGGTCACATTTTGCTAACTATATAGTGTCCAGGATTTGCTAGGTTGGGCAGTCTGACTAGTCACATTTTGATACCTGTAAAGTGTCCCAGGTTTGTTAGGTTAGGCAGTCTAAACAGCTTCTGTTATGGTGTAGACTATGGTTCATTGTTGAAGGCAATAATGGGACCTGTAGAAGTTTAAATTCGTCTGTCATTTGGTGGATGGCTGTTTCATGGACAATCATGCCACATCTCCTTTTTTATACTTATTTTTTACCTACCTGTATTTTTGTTTGCGTAGATTTGTTGGAAATCGCAGTCTGACTTTAAAAATAGGAGATGTGGCATGATTGTCCCTGAGACAGCCACCCACTAAATGACAGTAGAATTTAAACTTCTACAGGTCCAATTAAGGCTTTCAACAATGTACCAGAGTCCATATCATAAAGAAAGCTGTAAAAGGCCCCAAAATACAAAATGACAATCGACCTAATCTTCATAACTAGATACATTTTGACCTACCTGTATAGTGTCCCAGATTTGGTAGGTTAAGTAATCACAACTAACACTTTCAGGATATCCTTGTGGCAGAAAAACAGACTAAAATGCAAAAAATATAATTATATGCTATAATTGTTTGCTTTTACTAATTTATTAAACAACTGGAGTCAGAATATGCAAATATACTTCAAAAGTATGAATGTGGCAGAGAATTGAAAACTTTTCCTTATGGATGATAATTTAGTTTTATTCATTAGGGAATAAAATAACTTTAAACAAATAATATTGAGTCAAATAAGTTCTTAGTTCTTTAACAGTCAAGAACACTACCAAAAATGGAAATGTTTCTTTAATTTGCAAATTCTTATAATATTTAAATATTAGAAAGTTCCAGTTTTAATTTTAAGACTAATTCTAACCAACTGTTAAATTTATTCAACAATTTTTCAACATAAAATAACATAATTTTGCAAAAATGTTGAATTATATTGTTTTAGACAGGAAAATTTCATTGGGCTGCTTGAAAAAATCTGAGCTTAGAAACTTGATAAGATTTAAGAATTATATTCAAATCTTCATTATCTTTAATTTCCATGCTCAGATTATTCCCCAGACATAGAATATTTTTACGGCTATTTGACCTTTCATGACCTCTTTCCATATATGGTAGTAATCTGGACTGTTATAGCCAAATGGTAACAGAGGTACTTCACAAGTGCAGCATGATACCATCATAGCAGGTTGAAATGTGACAGTTGAAGTGGAGCAGGAGTTGCTTACCCTTCCGGAGGACCTGAACTCACTCTGGTTTTTGTAGGGTTCGTGTTATTCCAGCTTTAGTTTTCAGTGTAGTGTTGTGTGTTGTATGTTTGTCTTTCGTTTCATTTTGTTGGCCATGGTCTTGT
>JAULBM010335646.1:0-12813 GCA_032357055.1 Geukensia granosissima
CGGTGGTGTGATACCTATTTTGCCGTATGTCTTATGGACTTTGATTTGTTCGGTAATTGTGTTATATACTTTATTAATTAGTCACTATATAGATTATTTTTCTTATGGATATGAAAAACAAGTACTTAGGAGTGAATTGATACTAATCACAAAGTCTTTGAGTAAAAAATAATGGTATTTTGATTCCATTTGCAATGTGTTCGTAACGGTTATTATAATTCAAAGGGACCCATGTCCCTGTTGAAATGGGAAAACAAAAATCACCGAGTGAGTCAATGCAATTTCTAGTTATTTGCAATGAAATTTAAAGTTATGCAACATTTACACGTGACAACTAGAACAGTTACATCTTATGTCAGTATACAATTATTATTAAAATGTTTCAAAAGTGTAAATAGACACGTCACATAACAAGCCGATAGCTACTTAAAAGCAAACAACAGATGTGTAACTCTTTAAAATACTAGGCGAGGTCAGTTGAGATTGTTTAAAATGGTTGCAGGGTTAAAAACTTAGAATCTCGAAAGTACATTTTGTATTTTGCATTTAGCATGATCGTGTACAAAAGCTATGAAGATAAGTCCAAATTAACAAGTATATGAATATTATTTTCACAAATTTCAAAGGTTCTTCTGTTAGGTCTTTTTAGTTTGGGATCCCCAAAAAGCAGGATCACCGATGTTTACGAAAAAAATATTATTAATTCTTAACATGTCAATAAATACACAAATTTTGTCTCTGTTCTTTGCTGCATTGCTTCGGGAAAAATTCCAAAGTTGGCGCAACTTTTATCCTAAACTACCTTGGTAAGTCAAGTTTTATCTATAATTTGATCAAGTCACGTTCAATTTGCGTAAGAAGTGCACTATTAGTTAATCTCAGATTATATATTTTGGAACTTATATGACACATTATTTTAGGGCCCGTATCGGGTCCAAAAGCAGTACTTTAGGATTGGGTATCACAGATATGTGTCCTCTTTACTCCACTAGACAAAATATCTATGAAATCTAATCAAAATAAATGGCTTTGCGATTAAACTTCAGTTTATTTTTGCTTGTTTTATTTGGTTTTTAATTACCTTAAAAAAACAGTAGCTTAAGTTAACATCTTCAAACGTGTATAACAAAGCGTCTGGTCATTTGAGTTCCCTAAAAAATATGCTTTGTTAATCGACATATTTGTCAGTTATTTTGGATAACAGTCTTGTAAAGCGTACAAAATTTATAATTCAGTTTCTTATTTTAATGGAAAAATAACTACAGTAAACCAAAAACAGAATCATTATATGTTTAGTTCAAGCAACAACTCTGATTTCTCTTTCGCGTCACAATTTGAACATTACTTTGTTTTTGGTTTGGGCAAGTAAAGATTCTTAAAAAAGTCAAGGACTTCGGCACAACTTGAAACGGCTGAAAAAAATATTTTGAAAGCATCCCCTAGAATACTTGAACTGCTCTTTATAATGTACCTAGAAACGATCAAATAGTTTATCTTGAAAAAACAGGATAGTGTTATCTGTAATAGTTATGAATTATACATTAGGGTAAAAAATATCAGCTTTGTTCAACGTTTCTGTGTTTGGCAGGATTTCAGGTTATTCATGATTTGGGATTTTCATTACTGAACATGATGCCCATTTCTAATCTTAGAGTTATCGCCACTGCATTTAGTTCACTCGTATAACAAATTTGGAATTTTTAGATATTTTCAAAATGAAGCTATTAAGATATTATCTCATATCTTCATGTAAATAAACAGAAAGAAATGTTGTGCTTAGAATCGTGGAATGAAAAAATTATACCCACAAACCTTGCTGTAACGAGCTGTTTTCTCTCACTTTTAGATGTACATTAATAACTAAAATTATGTAGCTTAACGATTAAGCCATCCATAGAAAACTTGTTTTGGTTGTCTTTCATGTCGAATTTTTAAATAAAATAGCGAAATTTTGAGAACTTGTGAGAAAACAGGCTTAATTTGAAGTTAAGAAAGAAGTAATATCTTTAATAGGTCTTGTTAATCAAAATTGATGAAAAATTTATAAAATATATACCATATAACTGTTCAAAAAAGTTTTTTGACAACTTATAGAAAATGGCCCTACTACATGTACTAAAGAAGCAAATACTGAGGAAACTGGCCATACCTCTTTCAAACATTTAACATTCAGTTTAAGTACCTTTCATAAGCAAATCTGCCGGTCGATGTTTATTTCTTCAAGACCTGCTGTACACTTTTGGTTACCATTTTATTCACATTTTTGTTTACAAAGAACACGTTTTACAAGATCTCATAAATATTTAAAAAGGGAGATAATTTAAGCGAAGTAGCTTTCAGCCCTTTAAATAAAGACTTACCCGTCTGATTTAGATAGAGCTTTTTAATTGATATCTTGCAGATCAAGCTTTAAAAGTCTTTTTTTTTTACACAAATATCAATGAAAATCATCTGGGCCGCTTTTTTCGAAATTGTATGAAAAATGAAGACGTGATATAATTGTCCATGAGACAGACATTCACCGAATAACAGCCTTAATTAAACTTCTACATGTCACATTACCACCCAGGTATTTTAACATTTACAGAATTTTTAAAATTTCAATGTGCTTCCGGACACAACATTTCTGTCAGACTAATTTGTATACAATGTATATTAGAAGAACTGTTTCTATTTTATTTGATTTATCTACAATTTAATCAAACCAGTTTATTTTTTTCCTAATTATACATGTGATATTAAATTTAAATAAAACATGTGTGTTTTCCTGACATATTTAAATTTGTTCAATGTTGATCTGAAAATCTCCATTTCAAATATTCAGCACAAATGTATAACAAAATTAGCAAAGCTGTAAAAATTTACTACATACATTAGCCCAACTCACTACCACATTTACAACACAGGTATGTAATTACAGAATATCTTAATACATCAATCTTTCGATGACCATCTCAGTTGGGTAAAAACGATATACAACAAAACACCTATCAATATTTTGAAAATTCTATGAAAACAATTTTTATAGTGTGATGAACGCTAATCAAAATACTTGTTCACTTTATAAAATTTCAGATTTGGTGACAGTAACTCCAGAAACAGGAAGACAACAATAAATTACAAATCGCTTCCTGTTGGCAGTCACACCATTTTGCTAGTGTAGTAATTCCATCTTCAATTTAATAAATAGATGAAAATCCTTTTTATTGGAACTCTATTTGTAAAGTTAAGCTATGTCTCTCTCCGTATAACACACCACTGATATTTGATTTACTAGTGACTTATTCCTAACTTTTGGCTTGAAACATTCTTGAAAAAAGATATTTTTTTTATATAAAATAAGTTTACAAGTTTACCAATGGTGCATAAGTATGGTCAATTTTGATATGCTTTATGCGTATTTCAAGAAGTAATCATTCATCAGTAGATTAGAAGCAAAAGATTCAAACACAATACAACAAGTACTGAAGACCAAAACAAATCGAAATTGGAAGCCAAATCCTTAGATCGAGACAACGACACGTTGCGATACTTTTCGAAGCCTCTTCGTTTTTAATGGTTTAAAATTATCTAAACAAATACAGCAAACTTCATGTCAGACAATCTGCTGACAAACCAGGCTGGCGAAAACAATAGTGCACCAGCAGTGGCATCGAACTAGTGGTGTCAAAATACAACTTTGCAAAGCCGAATACAGCAGTAGGGACAACTACTCTGTAATCTAAGTAATACTAAGTAATCTGGTGTAAAAATATTTTATCGACCAGGTAAATATATTGAAAATAAATTCATAAACGCAAATAAAATAACAAATAATCCGTTTAAGAAAAGAATTTAAAGAAAACCGAAAGACCAGACAAAAGGGGACTAGACGAAAAACACGACAATCTTGAGAACATAAACAAGACCGAACGTTACACAGTGTACAAATAAAACTTAACACAAAGTTGCAATTATGAACAATGTGGACAAAAAGGTGTGAACCTCATAGTGGAGAAAGTGAACGGGCAGTTTTTGGTTCACTCTGCAACATCACAGGAAAGATCTGTGAAAATATTCTATATCGTTTTGGCAAGTTTGTGGTGTCGACCGTAAAATTTAAGTAGTGGTGATGGAGGAGCTGGAATGTAATAATAAATGAACGGGAAGCTGACTATATTAATGTTGCAATCATCATGTTTGTCATATAGTTTAGGGTGAAACCTTCTTCTATCGTCAAATTCAATATGAAGATCAAGGTATGAGGCAGATGTGGAAGTGTCTGTTGTGTCTTTAATTTCGTAAAATAAATTTTAGCTTAATTTCAATCTCATTTGGGTAGATGGTGTAATGATATTTACCGAATCGTGGATGATTCAGTGAAAGAACATCATGTATTTAACGAAAGCAGAAATTAAAAGTTAGAGCTTATGTTTTTCCCTTTACTATGATAGCTTTTGAAGACAGTCGAAGGGTGAAAGAGCTTAAAAATGTACATCAGTACTTTCGACATTTTAATATCCACATTTGGTATGTAAAACGTCTTGCACAATTTGTATCGTACTGTTTCTGGCATCTTGATGGTGCTTAAAATTGAAGTTATAAACTTTGAGTTTGATTGATTGATGCTTAATGTCCAGCGGCAAATATTTCATGCATATTGTGAACGAGAATAAGTTATAAAACAATAAATCATAAATAAAGTAGACTGGGGTCAGCGAATTTTCTAACCAGAGGAATCTTTATTGGGACATGTTTGGGTAGGGCGGTATATTTAGCCTAAGCAACTTGCCACCAACGACCACTCATTACGAGCTGTTGCAAAGGGTTCTTTAATGTTCTGAGAGCGTCGCATTCTCCGAACACTGGACCAACTGTTTAACGTGCCTCTGAGAACGTATTGAGACTACATACCACCTAACCAAAGGACGACCTCTTTAAGGGGAGTTCTAACCCTTTAGGAGAAACCGGGTAGCATATTTCTTTACCGCGCCTACTCGGTCGCGTATTTATACATCCCGCTCATCTATAGGATGCCCTTTTAGCAATAGTTTTGCCTGCAGGCAGAGAAATCGAACGGCCGATTTCTATACTCCGGCCGCCCTCGTGTTCTTAAAGATTTTACAGCGGCTTGATGTAACATTTGGCAGATGCAGCTATACAAGCTGCTTTCAATGACACCTATCCATATTCGGTATCCAATACGATGAAGGCTTATCATGGTCCTTAAATTCCAGTAAATTCCAAAAGGAAGACAAAACTGACATAAGATTATCAATTATCTTCTTTTTTTAAAGTGTTGTAGCTGTATAAGTTGGATTACCATGAATGCTCGCAATGCCTTTTTAACTTATTAATTAAACTGTCGATGTAATGTTTTTTGTAGAAATGATATTATTCGGGTCATAATCTGCTGGCACGACAAAATATTTTTATGAATGATAGAGAGAGTTTTGGCAACATCTCGATCTCTAAAAACAGAAGTCGCTTTCGTACTCATTGGTGTTTTAAGTTGACTTATTTTAATTAGAATAAGTGACCTTACAGCTCTGATCCATGCTGAAAGGATATCATGTCCTCCCCCGTTTTGCCCATTTTCTTGCATAGTCCTCCAAAGAATTCATCAATAGCTTGAAGTTGCATTCCGATACAACGAGGATATCTAGGTACTTTAGAAAAGATGATTTTGGGAGATTCGTTTACAACTTAATATCCAGTAATGACGTGGCAAGTAGGAACACCTTTGAATGTGGAATTGGCGCAAAGGAAGTGGTGAGGTCTGGCCTTTAGGTCATTAGAAGTGAGATCCTGTAATACACGTCTGTAATTGAATATCTTGGGTGCAATAGGTGAAATATCGTCATAAGAAATAACTGGACCAGATGAAATGTGGTGGAACTTTGGCTGTAAAAGACTTACGATGTAAAATATTGCCAAGACTGATGGGTTCAAACTTTTGTTAGCAGAGGGAACGTGTTTTCTTTTTATTTCCATGATATTTAACAGATTTGATGTATAATGTCGATGGTCATGACTTTGTTTGAGTCTAGGATTGTTATAAAACATCATCACATTAATATCGCTACATCTAGAACTTGATTAATTGCAAAACTATCAATTTTTATACTGTAGCCATATGACATTGCAGTATCCAGCTTTCTAATCCAGTATTCTTCCCTGTGTCTATGGAAGCGTGTAAACATAATCGTGTTATAAGAAGAATGGTATATCTTTTCTAAAATCCTAACTCTCATCGATAGGATTGAGTGATCCGGTTGGTTAAAATGTTGGTAACCTGAAGAGAACTCAAAAGTCCTTTAGATAAACTTATTCACAAAGGAGACATGTTTGACGTTGTGGTCAGAACATTAAGACTTGTTTTCATTGATACAAGTATTAACACACTTATTACTATATAACATAGATACTAATTCATTTTGTGTTTTTGGAAAGTATTTTGTTGTTAAGCTTCTCTTTATTTGGAAGCCTTTAACGGCCCTTTCTGCTTTGGTTTTGTCTTTGGCTTCGATAACGGACGTGTTTGGTAGCATCAAAACATGAAAAAGCCCACCACATGATCATGTGTCTGTTCCAAGTCAGGAGTGGCGGTTATTGGTGTGTATTTGTCTTTCACATTGTTCTTTATATATATAGTATTGAGGCAAGATTTGCGTTATTTTACATATATAGATTCTTAATGTTTGGTGCAATCTAGAGCTCGTCGTAAGGAGTTGAATTCGCCCCATTTTGAAAGCCTTTTGACGACCTCTAGATTTAACAATAGCCTTTCTTTTTATGGAGATGGAGTGTGATCTCCTTGATATTCACCCCGTTAGTCCGTGGGCTAGGTAGGTCTACCGTGCACCATCCACCCACCCCAGGACTTATCATCACCAACTTTTTTTTAAAATTTGTATTTATAACCTTTTTTTATATTTTAAATGTTAACAAGCATAAAATTAGGATGCTTTTAGGTTTTACTGTGTAGTTTGTACCCCACCAAGAAATTTTTTGCCTATTTTCGTTTCACAGGCAATCTAAAGTTTTCTGACATCAAATGACAAGTAACACATATTCAGTCACACAAATATGGTATTGTTGGAAAGATAAATGTATTGGCCTTTCAAAATATGTCATCTTTTTTTTATATCTTATTATCAAAAAGTTTAGCAAAAATTGCAGCCCCGCCCCTTCCTAAATTTTAACTGTTATACTGAAGTCTGTATGAAGATTTGTTGCACCATTTGTATATGATTTAATCAAGTATGGGAGTTTATTAAATGTTGTTTATTTCTGTTGTTTTGATATCAAAAATCACGAAAACATGGATTTTGGAAATATCAGCTTTTCCGTAATGCAGCGAATTAATAATAAAAATAGGAGATGTGGTATGATTGTCCATGAGACACTGATCCACCAAATGACAGTCGAAACTAAACTTCAACAGGTCCCATTACGGCCTTCCAAAAGTCCACACTATAACGGAAGCTGTAAAAGGCCTCAATTGGCTTATAATATAAATAGTACTATACATTTGGCATCATATTAACTCATGAAACCTATGCTAAAATTTTGTACATCTCCAAATTTTATGAAAATTTCAACCCTACTCACAGGAAATCTAATAATATCTATACCAGTAGTGTATATCAAAGAAATCTGTTATTTGTGTGATTTAAATAAATCAAATGCGATAACAGATAAAATAGTCCGGATGTTTTTCTCAATTTTTTCGGAAAATGAATAACCGAGTAACACGACGGGTGCCACTAGTGGGGCAAGAATTGCTTACTCTTCCGGAGCACCTGAACTCACCCTGTTTTTTGTAGGGTTCATGTTACTCCAGCTTTAGTTTTCAGTGTAGTGTTGTAGCAATATCAGGGCAGACACTTCCTCCTTTTATTATGCCTAATATGACGCCGCTTTTATTACGCCGATTTATTAAGCTGACTTCTTCTTACAGAGCCTTCGATCGAGAAAAGAGAAAAACCTTTTGGTTTTACGTTCTGCTATATAGGTGTTCTTTCACTGAATAATTCTAAATTTGGTGACTTTGTTGACCGCATCTATCCAATTGGATACTACAGAAACAGAGGAGTCTGCTTTATATTACTTACACCTAGAAATTGAAAGTAAAGGCGAATTAAAAACAAAACTTTACGACAAAAGAGATGACTTTGATTTTCCGTTCATGTCTAGCAAAATTCCTGCCGCACCTGTTGTTTGGATTTGGCCCCGATAGGTCAATGCCTCAATCTTGGGCTAAGATTGTTTGGATTTGGCCCTGACAGGTCAATGCCTCAATCTTGGGCTAAGACTGTTTGGATTTGGCCCCAATAGGTCAATGCCTCAGTCTTGGGCTAAGACTGTTTGGATTTGGACCCGATAGGTCAAAGATCCAGTATCCAGTTGGATATATCTTTTATACTGCACCATTCTGTGTAATGAATACGCATTAGATAACATACCCGTTGCAGTAGATTTTCCCTTCTCCAATCACCATTCCTTACATTGTTCTAGTTTTGACATTAGGCAGTGTAAAAAGTATACTATAGTACACCAAACGAAATTTGTCACAACAAAAGTAAACCTCTATCAAAAGTTTTACGATGAAATATATGATGTTATATATTGTTGGAATTCTATTTCTTGCCGCAGCTGAAGCTGAAGCTAAAAATTCATTTTAACATGAAATGAAAAATTTCCCCATAAGGTGTAATGTTAATTTTTTTGACTTTGTAAATTTGCTTCATTTTGATATTGCAATTAACCAATAGTGGTGGGTAAGAAGACATGATAAATTTTTATTTTTTGTGGTTTTATGACAGATAAAAGATGAAATTTTAAGAATAAAGTTTAATTATATTTTGGTTATAATACTGAAACGGAATATTTCTCCATGAAAACATGCCATTTTGAGACTTTTTTTTCAATGTCAAAAATTTAAAATAGAGGGGTAATGGTAAATTTCTTTGTGTTGAGGAAAACTAAAATTTTAACTGCAGGATAAGTTGCGGCAATAAATTAGAATTCCAACGATATATAACATAACATACTTCATAGCTCAACTTTCGATATATTTCGACTTAAGTCGTGGCAAATTTCGTTTGGTGTACATTAGTAATATATTGTGAATATTTCATAGTAATTCAACCTATGACAGACCAAATGCTGTTATCCTGTCATGTGTCATTACTAACAAAAGACCAAATCCGCCAAAATTTATAAAAGGCGTTGGACCATAAAAAGAGTTCAGGGAATATTAATATAAATTGACATATTAGCAGACTTGCATGTACTCTTTAGAAACTATCTACAAAATATCGTGAGTCTCTATATATAATACTTACTGATAAAATCGTTGTTTTTTTTTATTTTGTTCCGCTTCATTTCGTTTATTTTTTATTTCGTTTCTTTTCATTTTGTTTTCTTTTCGTTTCTTTGCTTTTCGTTTTTCGTTCATTTCTTTTCGTTTTCGTTTCGTTTCGTTTCGTTTCTTTTCTTTTCTTTGCTTTTCGTTCATTTCTTTTCGTTTCGTTTTTATTTCGTTTCTGACTTTACAGGTACCCCCTATTAAGGTCTTAAAAATGTTTTTAATTTAAAAGTGTTGGACGGCTGTCTCATAGACAACCATACTATATATATATACATCTCTTTTGGCTCACATGGCCTAAAGTCCATTACATTGGGAGATTTTGGTCATCGTTTTGCGTCATGCATTCGTCCGTCTGTTTACAATTACAAAACAATCTACTCATCTGAAACCGCTCAGCCAATTAAAAACAAATTACCACAAAAAAACAATTACCACAAACTGTGGTGAACTGGTCATTTGAGGTTACTCCTTGAAATGTACATTTAGCATACCTAAATTTTCCCTATTTCTTTAATATTGGTTATTTTGTATTTTGATATGGTCCTCTGCCAATTGAAAACTGTGTCCGGCTATGCTTCCGGCCTTCAAAAATGACCACTGTTACTAAAAATGTGGTTGTTAAAGATTCTTCTAGTCTGAAATTACTGCAACATAACCAACATTTAGTGGAACGATCTTTACATGATCCTCATTTTAACGTAAGAACCTATGGTTAATTCACTTAAAAAATACTTTTCCTGAAACCAGTGAGCAAAACAAACTTTGAATGGTCCTCTTCAAAAATTGTGCCCGGCATCTCAGACAGCCAACCGGGATGGCATAAGCAGCCGAACTTCGTTTTAAATAAGACCTTATTGGAAATTCTCTCAAGACTCTTCTTGTCAGAAACTACTGACCAACTGTGACCAAATTTTTGGTGCTTTGGATGTCCCATACCAACACACTGGTTGGTTCCTAAAGCCAAAACATAAAAACCTGTGGGAAATTAATTTTAAAATATTTATGTCTGAAACGTCTAAGCTAATTGCAACAAAATTTCGTTGGAATGGTCTTGATACGGTCGTCTTCCAAAATGTTCTACGACATCCAAAAATTCTGTCCAAGATGGTTCTCGCAGGTAAAAATAAAAAAGGCTGACATATTTGAAATATCTTCTTGTCTGTAAAAACGGTGAAATTTTACCAGACTTTGTTTAAATCGTCCTTCGATGGTGTTCTATCAAAATAACATCTGGCATTCCCACCCGCCTACCAAGATGGATGCCAAAGCCAACCTTAGTTTAGCATAGGAAAACTCTGTTTGTTTGTTTGATTATAGTTTGACGCCACTTACAACAATATTTCAGTCATATAGCGGTGAGAGAACAGAGATAACCACCAACCTTGGGCAAGTAACTGACAAACCTTAAGATAACCACCGACCATGGGCAAGTAACTGACAAACCTTACCAGTGGCAGTGCGAGTCAAACGCAACCTTTTTGTGTGGTACTAAATCAGGCGCGAACACGCCGTATTGGTGATAGACTACAGTGATCTGTACAGGTAAGTTTAAACTATCTAAGTGGACCACTAGATCACCCAGGTCCTTGGCAAACTTTGTTGAAAGCTTATTCTTCCATAATTATATATATATATATGCTGCATTCATGCCTCAGATAAACTTTTTGTAAAATAAGACTTTTAGTGAAACTCGCTTAATAATCTTTTGGCGAGAAACTACTGAGCCAATTGTCTTCTATTAATTTTTTCAACATTCCTTCATAACAAGGACTAGTGAGGAGTCTCTGTCAGGTAAGCCAGGTAAGTGAAACAGGCTCCCGGGACTCTCTGGTTCCATATGTGATAGAATCAAGAGAAATAGTGAATTTTGATACAGAAATTGGACTTTTTAAATCAGTGAAATTGTGTGTAAAGTTGTTTTTCGTGAAATACACCCATACGTTTTGATGGATACTTCTCTTTGGATGTAGAAGTACCCCAAGTTCCGTATCGTTACAGTTCAGGGACGACCATTCGGCTGGGCACATATTATTTGTCCGAAATGCTTTACAAACAGTAAAAATTATGTCAAGTTTTCGCGAGTTTGAGAGACAGATTCTCGGTAACTACATAAACAGACATACATATCTGTATACAAAAGATATTTTTACAACGTTTAGCGTGCTAATTTATTTTTAGGCTTTCTGTCCGTTCGCAGTCCAAAATATTGCTAGGTTGTAGTGCTATACTCAGTTTTTCCGTTTCTACACATGAGAGGCAAACAATATTGCATTCTCATTTAGAGGTAGGTTGTTTTAATGCTATCTTCAGAGTACTTCATCTGCGAAAATGTATACTGTGAATACTGTTGTTATTTTTTTTATTTTGTCCTATATTTGCAGGTCGCCCATCCCTGTTTCGGAGCAAATGCAAAGATAGGTTGATTTGGAGTAGGAAATTAATACATGTACACCAAACGAAATTTGCCACGACTTAAGTCAAAATATATCAAAAGTAAAACTATGATGTATGCCATGTTATATATTGTTGGAATTCTAATTTTTTGCCGCAACTCTCCCTGCAGTTAAATTTTTAGTTTTCCCTAGCACAAAAAAATTTCCCATCACCCGTCTATGTTAAATTTTTGCCATTGAAAAAATCTGTCTTAAAATGCATGTTTTCATTGATAAATTTTGTTCTTCAGTGTTATTGCTTGAATATAATTCAACTATATTATTAAAATTTCATCTTTTATCTGTCATAAAACCCTAAAAAATATATATATTATCATGTCTTGTTACCCGAGAACATTGGTTGGTTAAACCTACAAAATGAAGTAAATTTACAATGTCGAAAAAATTAACAATACACCCTATGCGGAAATTTTTTATTTCAAGTCAAAAAGAATTTTTAACTACAGCATCAGCTGCGGAAAAAAAACAGAATTCGAAGGATATATGATATGATATATTTCATTGTAAAATTTTTGATTGAGATTCACTTTTGTTGTTGCAAATTTCGTTTGGTATACTTTTTATAAAATTATTTTTTTTATCAAAGGCAGAGACAAAACGAATCGGAAACATTTCAAACAGAAAAATTGAAGAAACATATAAAATTTCAAACAACGTGTAATTAAATTATTATAATATTTTAAAAATATGAAGATCTTACATTAACGTACTTCAGTTAAATATCTAATCTTATACACTCCAGCATGATCGAGAAATGTTTTTGTAAAATAAATTATGTTTATTAATAAAATAAAAAAAAATATAAAAAATGTCATGAAATATGTGGATAAACTTACGACGCCACCAAAACCAAAACAGCAAATACGCTACACTTGGATAAATTTCAGCATTATATATAAAAATAGGAGATGTGGCATGATTGTCAATGAGACAGCCATCCACCAAATAACAGTCGAAATTAAACTTTTAAAAGTCCCATTACGGTCTTCAATACTGAACATGAGT
>JAULBM010335657.1:0-10108 GCA_032357055.1 Geukensia granosissima
GGTGAAATTGATTAATATTTGATGTAGAGCATCCATGGAAACTACTTTCATCCCAATGGGACAAAAACAAGGTCGCCAGAAAAATCTTGTTTCAGATTGGCTGATTCATTAAAAAATCTCCTCCTCTGAAACTTCTTTGTGAAATGGCAACTGAGCAATACAGGCTCAGCCTCCTGAGCCTCTAGTTGTTGTTCATTTAAATCTTGATATGTTCATACGTTTAGCAATTGATGCAGTTACAAACATGGCCTGTTATCATTTTGTTCATTTTTGGTGTGTGCATGAATTTTGTCACAGTCTGGAAGTTTAATACTTTTTTTTCTTCTGTAGTTCTAACTTGGACTTCCAATGTTTTGGCCCCTAGCTTACCTGATTAAGGTTAATCCAGCAAAGTGCTTTGTACGCAGTTAAATTGTGAAAAAAATAAATAATGAATGAATTGCTGTCTTTCTGGCATTTATTCTATATGCCTTCTTTCAATAATCATTACCATGTTCATTCATTACTTAAAACAGCAGTACATTAAGGCCATAATAAAAAAAAAAATCCCTGCCTGTCCTGACTTTTTTTATTTTCATATTTCTGCTAAAAAATACTGACTAGGAGTATCCTGTCCCTGTGGTGTCCAAATACAATGCAGAATTATTGTTCTATATGATACTTTCAGTGTTTAAAAACAGAAGACAACAAAAAGCCGGCAAATAAAAAATAGAAATTTGCACCCTTTCCCCCAATTAAGAAAAGTTGGATGATAATCAAAGTATTTCTTTATTATGGCCAAATATAAAAATAGCATATGTGGCATATTTGGAAGTTATCATGGTATTAATGAACAAACCTACATGTATCTACAATGTATTTTTTGAATTTTTTTACAGGAATCCGGTAGAACTTCCACCAAAGAAATATTTTGGAGATAGGTTTGATCCAAACTTTATTGCTTTCAGAATGAAAGGATTAGAAGATTTTTTGAACAGGTGAAACAAACTGTTTATATTCTATGTCAGAGTTTGTTTGAATGGGTAAAAACGTTATGGAAGAAAAACTGTCTGCCGTATTCTTATAAAATAGTGTTTATTTTGTAGATTGAAAATAGTGCAAATAAGTTGCAATAATACTTTTTAGAAATCACGATGTATTTTAAGTTGCGTCGAGATTTTAATTCTCTACGGGAATTTTACATTGTAAAATCAGCCATTTGTTTGCCAGAAGTGGCTCTTTGCACGCGCTAACGCGAGACAGGGGGTACACATTGTCAACGCTGCGTAATATTTTATTAATTAATCTTGGATTAGATAACATGAAAAAATGGATTGAGACGCACTTAAATGGAAATTTATAATAATTCTTCTTATATTAATCGCAAGAGAAGGTCCAAACAAAAGAAAGGTGCAAAATTTTTAAATTACTTTATCAAGGTCAAACTTAAGCGCTCCCGCCCAAAACAAAGATGGCCGACCCTCAATGTTTAATCATAGAGTATAGTTGTTTTCTTTGATAGTCATCTCTTTATTCTGTTTAATACATGTATCACATAATAACATTAATGCTGTGCAACGTGTTATCTCGATTACTTAATCATTTTTCTTTCAAATATTGAAAATTTCACATCGCAAGATTCTTTATAAAACATAAATATTAATGAGATGGGAAGAACAATTATGTAAAAATAACATAACCCAAACATCTTCTTCAATATGAGGAATAAGCATACCGTATAATTTGCTAAATAAATATGTAATAAATACTTACGTGTAAAATAACAAATTACGTCAGGTAATGTAGAAAATTTTCGTTTAGTGTTCGAATAACTTATTTCAAATTTTCTGTCTTCTCGCATGACTATTTCATAGTGTTTGACTTTTCTCCCCAAACCTTTTCGACTTAGAACAGACAAGTCATATACTGAAATAATAATTTTATAAATGTCTTATGTTATCATTATGCAGCATTTACTCTCTAATTTAACTACTGTGTATGGTACAATATTCTGTGGAAATTATTCGAAATTTGACACTGTCTGAAATAATATTAGCTATCGGGTCTTTTTTGCTTTCTGACGTAAGATTCTCGGGGAAGTCAATCAGATGACGCCTGTTACTAGTGATTGGATTTTCGCACAAAAGAGAATAAACAAAACAAAAACCATATTTGTTGAATGGCTGTCTGATGAACATCTCATTACTTTAAAATAATGTAATAGTATAATAGTGAATAATCTTCAACCTCTTTTAAAAGACATAAAAATGAGTAGAGATGTGTTTCATTAACATGATCAATTTTGTGTCTTAAAAAGTCTCAATGTGTCTTTAAATGTTGTTAATGCAATCACTGAGATTAAGTCCGATTTTGAATATTTTCTGTTTATTGACATCTTTCAGTAAGGTATACATAAGACATTGCATGTCATTCGTTTGCATGCCTCTGCGGAAGATCTTCCCGGTAGAGATTGAAGAGGTCAATAAAACACAGCCCATTTTATAATACCCATGTGTGAGATCAAAAGAGAAAAGTGTTCAACATAAAATCAAATATCGATCATTTATTTGTACATTACAAAGGTAAGATTTTTAATCTTCTAAGATGATTTCGGAAAAAGAAAGAATGAGACTAAATTTGACAAGGAAATGTTTAGGTTTAGCAAGGAGCAGTTTCCATTCTCTTGAAAATATGAAAGTACACACTCTACAACGTGCATTAAAGAATATGTTTGCTTTTATCTAATTAACACGATTTCTCCAAAAGAAATTTCTCTTCATAAAAATATTTCACTTTTCGAAAGGTTGACCTTATGAAATTACCATGTGCATGTCTTTTATTTAGTTTTATACTTTCCACCATATTTTTAAAAAAGTGGATCCCAGTTATATTACGTAAAACGGAATTTAATGCCCCTTCTCCATTTGTATGGATAACGAATAAGTCCCTCGTGATAGAAGGTTCCTTAGTTCTGATAATTTCAAATCGTTTTAGTCAAAACTAAGACAACAGTTTTTATTCATTATCCCGAAATGTTTATTACCTCTCAAGAAAACAGAGAGTTATTCAGATTTTTATATAAAGTGAGTCCCTTTAAGCCAAAATAAGCAGGTGGAATGTCACGCATCAATATAAAAATCTAAAATAAATTTACCTTTCTGCTGAGTATCACTTGTCACCAGATAAGAACCTACATCATTCCAATCACTTAGCAGTAACTGTTCTGATACCTTCCTTGACATTGTTCCGAAATACCACCTGCATTTAAAACAAAATAACTGTATTATATTTGTTACAGTATCGTTGTTACATTCATCTAAAAATATCAGTATAATGGGTTTTTCTTTAATTCTAAAGAAATATTTTATATTTGCTCCTGTCCACAGTCAAGATTCAGAATTAGTCATTGATGGATAGTTTTGATGCCGTTAATTTTATTTCAATGGACAAAACACAATTACATATTGCACTTGTTATCTTAAAGGTACATTGGCCTTTCGCTGTGAACGATTTAAAGCTATGTAGAGCCTTGTGGACACATTTATATTAAATGTTTGTTAGGGTCTTCGAAGATGTGATGGGGGCTCATCAATATTTCGACCATAAATAAAACAAGAATACACCATTGATAAACAGTAATGGGGCCTTTTACAGCTGCCGTTATGGTATGGACTTCGGTTCATTATTAAAGGCCGTAATGGGACCTGTAGATGTTTGAATTCTACTGTCATTTGGTGGATGGCTGTCTCATGGACAATGATTTTTTTATTTTATGCGACGAAAATTGACATTTACTCCATAACTTCTGTCCCACTTCAGTTTATGAATACAAAACAAAATGAAAAAGAAGGGAGTTCGAAGATACTAAAGGGGCAGACAGAAATCTTTAAATCGGAATAAGACAAGACCATGGCCAACAAAATAAAATAAAAGACAAACATAGACTACACGACTCTACACTGAAAACTAAAGCTGGAGGAACACGAACCCTACAAAAACCAGGGTAAGTTCAGGTGCTCCGGAAAGGTAAGCAACTTCTGCTCCACTAGTGGCACCCGTCGTGTTATTCAGTAGTCAAAGCCGGTATATAGTCACAATCGATGTTGGTCACAAACGGTAAAGGAACGGATTTGTATTCATGACAGTGAGATTGATAATGGTCGGTTAACCAAATCATGATGGCAACTGAAAACTTCCGGAGTGATGACCCTTATCTTTCACTGAGAAACCCTAGAATGATAAGAGTGTAGATATAATAAAGAAAGAAAGTCGATGCAATAAAAAAATTTCAAAAAGATTTCAATATAGAAGAAAGATTAAACGAATCAAAGATTTTTATTTATAAAATATATAAAACAATGAATACAAAAAAATTGTAAAAAGTTTAAAAGTTGTTTTTCAACAAAAAAGATTTATAAATAAATCTATAAAACTAAAGGCAACATCACTTAGCAAATAATTAAAGGAAACAATAAGTATAGAATTCTATAATAATAAGTCATGACTTACTCGTACGAGTAAAACGGATTTTCTTTTTGAACAAAGACATGCGGTATATATCCTTCCAAATAAATTTGTGCTTCGAAATCAAGCTTTCGCGCAAACCACCTCTTCATATTTCTAAAATAAACATCAGAAATTAAGGCCCTTTTTATTTATTGATAAGCTCAATAAAGCAAACATAAGAAGCAAAAATTGTTCCTGTAAAAAGGGTAAGATGTAATAGCACAGATTTTATGTTAATCAGTATCTATGTTGACAAACAATCTCATTGCGAGCCTTAAAAAATTTTGGCATTCCTTACCAACTTGTTCGATAATAATATTTTTGTAGGCGATAGGACTAAATATTTATTTATTAGTTTACCTTTCCTGATGATATAATTGCTTACTTTGGTTTCTGTTAAAGCCTACCGAGTTTATTTTCAGTTTACTGCGAGCATTCACCATTTAGTTTGTTTTTCATATACATGTATTATAATTATTTGGGTGCTTTTAAGAGTAAATTTTACGCTTCGGTTATGTTTTAAGCAATAATGTTTTAGTGTGTTTTTCTTCATTTAAACCTTTATCGATTAGTAGATCTCGTCTCAAGTTACAGTTAACTGTTCAAAATAAAAGCTGTTTGACTTTTTTTCCTGCCATCCTTATTATTTCACTGTCATTGTTTAAGAAAATAAATATGTGGTAAATTTCGAATACCGTAATCAACAACGAGAAAAACAGAGGGAATTTGCAAATCTAAAAGGCCTGCTAGAGCAGTAGCGTTGTCGTGTAGCTTTGCACTTTATTTGAGTTTTGCCAGGGGGCTTGAAACTATTTAAAACTACGTTAAATTTTTATTTAGGCATTGCATAGACTTTTTGATATCTTAAACCACATTAAGAGATGAATGTTTAGAACACAAATTGAAACTATAAAAGTCATTGTTTACATTTTTTTCAATTTGAAAACATGTAGGAAGTATTATTTTTAGTCGCAAAACAATATTCAATGTGATTATTTCCGTTAAAAAGTACTTTCTCAAAATGTATAAAAACATTTATTGGCGTTTCAATTTTATTATCATTTATTGCATTTTGTCAATAAATTCAGAAAAATAGTTGATAGTTTAGTCAGTTTTGCTGAGATAGTTAAATTTGTTGCCAAAAACAAGAAATTTTGTTTTTTTTTTAATTCAAAATCTCTTGAGATGGCTCCTGCACTGAAACTTTTGGAACACCTCGATGCCGGTTTTATCGTTTGACGAAAACGATCTATTGAACGGAAGTGACGTAGAAAAGCGTTTATTTGCGGTTAATATTACTTTCTCCCAATATATATTCTTTAAAATGTTTGTTGGCGTTTAAATTTACTGCTCTGTCTCATTAAATTCCAAAAAATAGTTGAAAGCAGAGTCTGTTTGCTCTGATTTTTTGTCTTCATAGACAAGAAATTTGTAACTTATTTTTCTGAATTCTTGATCTTTTGAGATCGCTCCTGAACTAACTTTTCTGTGCAGTATATATCGTCTTTTTCGGAAAGAGTAGTCTTTTTTGCAGTCGGTCCGAGTTGTCTTCGGGCCGTGTTGTCTTGTACCTATATCGTTTGACGAAAACTATCTAGTAAGCGGAAGTGACGTAGAAAAAGCGCTAAAATTTTTATGCTTTTGCTGGAATAACTATTTAGTAATTTCAGAAAAAAATCTTATTTCTATGTCCCCTTCCACGAATGATCTACCTGGTATGTCCAGTTCTAAGACTGTATATGATGTGATGATAAACGTCGTTCATTCTCTAAATCCCAATACCCTTTAAGGAAACGGAGCTTAATGTTCCACTAAATTCAAAATCTGGGACAACGATAGGATATTTTCATAATTTAAAACAGTTAAGATGTGAAACTGAATACAAAATTATTTAGCTGATACTTAATTCTTTACATTTTATCTTGTCAACAAAATAGATCTTTAAATGAAGTTATTACAACATTTACTTGTATGGTGGCAAGAATTTTAAAAAACTACAGAGTTTGAAAAAGCATTGGTTTTAATAAAAATTAGTATAAATCAATTCGTTGATATCTACTGGATGGACAGCTTAATATTTATAGTTTGTCTTAAAAATCATTAATGTTAAAGTATTTTAATGTTTTAGTGTTTAAGCACCAAGGCAAAATAAGATTTTTCCTTTTTTCTTCTCTTCATTGATGTATTTGTTAAAAATTATTGCTAGCTTGACCTGCATATTGCATCAACCTAACAATTCAGTCAATTTTTATGAAATATAACGCCTTTCCCATTGAATTAGATTTTTTAGAAAATTCTCAAGTCACAATTCAAAAAACTGCATCAATAATTTCATTTCAAAGTTATTTGTGACAACAAAAGAATTATCAGGCAATGTTCACAAGACAGGAAAGCTAATAATGTCTGTTTTTTTGCAATAATGCATTGACAATAAAAAATATACTACGCATTTTATATGGGTCAGTCGGTGTCCTATATTTGACTTTGTGGAACCTTAAGTGAACTACAACTTCCAATGTATTAAAGTTTTAGAGAGTAAACATACTATAACATCCACAAAATATTGTTAACCAGCATAGTTATTAAACTAACAATGACCATCAAACCTGAATTTGCAGGTGTGTTTACTAACAGGTCTGAATCACGACTGTATGGCTGATAAAACTACCTCTCAAGATGAAGAACAACAATAAGAATTCTGTACTTTGATCAACTCAAGTGTTTTGATTTTGTGATCACGATTTCCTTTCTAGTAAACATGTTAATTAATCAAAAGCAATAAACTAAGTAAACAAAGGCATTATGTATTGTTAACCAACTGTCAAACATATATATTCACCTAAATTTTCAGAAAATATTTGAAATTTTATTCTTTGAATAAAAGCCAAAAGAAAACATCATTAACTGCAATAGTTGTCAAGAATAACTCCAAATAATTTATCTCATATCTGGCTGTTTTATATTCTGTTAGCACAGGTTCCGCTTTTTAAGTTTGGTCCCGAATTCTTTATTTAGCAAAATCCTTCAATTCATTCGCCACCTTAATACACATAATGTAAAATATTTAAATGTCTTTACAATACAAAACTTAATTAAAATTCCTAACATGTAAGTCTCTCACAGTTTTTTCAGGCTTGACCTCCACTGACTATTTCGTCGGTTTGAGCTTGTTTTATTATCATTAGTATAACTTATAAACCAGACACAGAGTATTGGTCATATACATCATTATTTGTTGGATATAAGTCACGAGACTTGGGGTATGATATTTCGTATCTAGAGCATGAAAGCTGTGGTGAGAGAAAAACGTTTATTAAACGTAAACGCTACTTATCTTACCGGAATTTTATCAGAAATGCAATACGACACAACATTTAACGCAAAAAGACAAACCTTAGTTCCGGCCTTGTAACAGGCAAATGAATAATACGATTGGGTTAAACTTGTTGAGAAAATCCCAATAATTCCAAGCAAGTGGTCAAAACAATAATCAAAGAAAATGTAGATGCAGACGCGCTATTAAAATCAAACAGACGTTTACATAATCCAAGTAGAGAAAAACAATAAATGCTTATTCACAAATACGTGCGTAAAAAGATACTTCTTAAAATAATGATCGCAGTTATTGAAAGCAAGCTGAATATCGTTATCAGCGTTTAAGTATTTTGTTGTTATTTAACGTACACACATAGTCTTTGAAGTGGGTGATATCACAGGAATGGTACAGAGACTTAAACAACCGGGAAACAAAGCAAGAAACAAAATCAAAAAATTAATGTCGCGTTATGGCTATAAAAGAAAACTGGAAGACCTTATTATTAAGATAAAAAAGCTACATGTAAAAGGTATAAGCAACCCGAACAATCTGATATTGTACATTCAAAAATTATTTGGTGTCTTATGTCTATATTTATTTTCGCCTTCGACGACAATTGGGAAGGGTAGTGGATCTTAAAACATAGTTTTACATCAGAGCATAATTGCGCCTGTGTCAGTTGAGAAAACGTGGCCATATATGATTGTATTCGTGCCATTTTATTATTTCACTTGCATTGTTATATTTATCAATTTGCGTATTTCTCATATCAATACAAACAGGCGAGTTCTGTGATATGTCCTAAAACCAACAATAACAGCTCAATTTAAACTTTCACATCACCTTATAAATACCTGTTAGATTATCTTAACCTATTACCAATAAGGGTTAGTTGAAAAAATCAATCAGCATTTACTTATTTCTATTACCCCAGTCTGTTTTCAACATTTCATCCGAAGCTGCATAATACGGTTGATACGAAAATCTAGTCATTGTGATTCAACCAACGTTTGTCTTGTTGGTACAATCAACTTCTCATATAAAGGCCATTTACATCTTGTTTTTCGGTGAAAAGTCATCAGTCATCACCTCGTAAATTTTACGATCGTTATCATGACATTAAATAAATTTCAAAATATCGTTCCTGTATCGTACCTTACAACGGGCTCTACTAATGACACCGTCCACTACTAAAACGGTGCTTGATATACTACAGTAATGTTTTATAAGGGGTGGATGATAAATTTGATAATTTCTGGGAAGTGGTTTTGTGCTGTTGGTTGTCTTATTTATCTCTTTTTTTAACAAGTGCGTGTTTGTACTGTGATCAACAGTGTTTGGTAAACTGCTTAGATATCTTTAAGTCATTTTAACTGTCAACAGTTACACACTTAGTATACTTACGTATTGTCTAATACGATAAATATATCCCCTTTGTTAAATGTCAATTCGTCCTCCTCTTCTGCAACATAATTATGCAGTGCTCTGTATGTAGCTGAAATATCCAATGTTACATATATGTACGTTATTAATACTAATTAATTTGATATATTTATAAATGTCATAAAGGACATTCAAATAAGGAGTTAACATTATTTTATTTGAAGATTATGGGAGCCAGAAAACGAATATTTGCGACTTTCAAATCAAAATTGATGTCGACAAATCTACAAATACAGTAGTGTTCACTCCATTCTAATGCAAAAAGGGAAAATTACCTTTGATCTTAATATTTTTATAATATGGGATACATGACGGCGCTTGCGCAGTTCGCCCGATTTTTTTAAGTAAAAATGAAATTTCATGTCAACTCGATCCAGATAAAGATATAAAGATAAATTTAAAACCCATCTACAGGTTGACATTTGTTACCAGTGTCATCTGCAGATCGTTTTCTCCATTCATTTGAAACGAGATGTTTATTGATATCAGTGTCATCTGCAGATCGTTTTCCCCATTCATAATACCAGTTCGCTACGGAAAAACCTTAGAGATTGACATGTATGTTACGGCTGATTTGGGCTCTATGTTAATTCTACTATCTCTTCTCTGAAACGTCTCAAAGCGTCTTTTCATTTATATTTGATTGTAAGTACAAAATCACAGTCTTACCGACCCTACTTATTCCAAAGGATGATAGTCTTAAAGTCGTGTTATATGAGTTACAGGCGTTTTGCTGTGGTATGTATGTTTTACCTTGTTAAATTTTTGAAGGGTTAATTTTTGTTACAGTTGATTTGAGTTCGTGGATTCCAAGCCTTTGTTCCTTTTGTTTTCGTTTTAGTTTTTAGTTTTAAATTTGTCCTG
>JAULBM010335676.1:0-12811 GCA_032357055.1 Geukensia granosissima
ACTTTTTTTTTTTTTTTTTTTTTTTTTTTTTTTTTTTTTTTTTTTTTGCTCCCGCGTAATATTGGCTTCATGTATAAGTCTAAAAGAATAGGGATTTTTTTTCTGTTTTGGCGAGGGGATGACTCACAATATGCTTTCACATATACCGAATAAAGCACCTACATTGTATGTATTTGCAGAGTCATCTCCCTTTATTTCACAGTTTTTAGTGCTTTCTATGTAATTTATTACACTGATATCGTTGCAGTATTCCATTTATCAACACCCATTTCTTAGAAAACAAAGGTCTTTTTTTTATATTGCTGATGTCCATTCGTCTTTAATTTGTGTTGATTTGTCTGTAAGTATTCGAATTTCTGCTTCACAAGATCTTTTATATTCCTGAAAACAAACAAATTCAAAGATACCAAACGGGA
The DNA here is from genome assembly GCA_032357055.1 of Geukensia granosissima. Classification (NCBI taxonomy): domain Eukaryota; kingdom Metazoa; phylum Mollusca; class Bivalvia; order Mytilida; family Mytilidae; genus Geukensia; species Geukensia granosissima. Next base: position 417 of record JAULBM010335676.1, read on the forward strand.
AAAAACTAAGTTCAGCTGTAAATGTTTTACATTATAACTCCTAATATATCTGATGATCAGCTTTTTTTTCAAGGGAACTCGTTTGCATTTGTTGTTTTATTTTGTAATAGTTGATTTGCGTTTGTGTCTGTCTCTATTCTGTGGCAATCAATATTGTGTTATATAACCGGAATAATTGACAGAAATTTCATAACTATTTACACACGAACAACATCTCGCCAAACAATACATTTTTCTACGAGATATAGTTTCCAACGTCGTCCAACTACTTGGGTGCGAAAAGACGTACAGTGACTACCGAAATTGCAATAAGTCTTCTTTAATTTATAGACATATCTTTTCTTTAATTCGTTTTGTGTTGTTTCTGAACTTTATTTGAACTCTGTGGCAGCCAATCCATCATGTCTATTTTATCAATATTGTTTCTAGTAGAACATCAGTCATTCTCGTATAAAAAGGTAGGTACAATAACGGTTCTCATTTTGCATGTATTTTTAAATTCCACAGTCGGTTATGGAAACCTGGATAGAAAATTTACTTATTTGTGAAATGTTGCGTCTAATAAACGGAAAGTGCACCATTACAAAATCGACGTATTTCCACTTGAACCGCTTTATTTTCAATTCGTTCTTAACTGTACTTGTGGTATAAAGCAGACTTTGCAATGTCTGTAGTATCTTTAATTTAAAGTTAAATACGATAAACATCATGAAAGTACATCATCTATATACTGTCCTGGGAGCTTCCGGTTCTTCACCACCTGGTGGCCGAATGACGTTTCGAGTAGAGACATTCGTCGGTTCGATCTTTCTCCGGGCTATACCAAAAACATTGATGGTATTTGTCCGTCTTTCCGCACAGCACGAGGCATTTAGAAGATAAGCTAAGGCTGATGGTTGGAGTCAGAATAGTGTGTATATTTAGATAACATGTATTCCTGCAGGTTATAATCTTGTGAGCAAGTAAAATCCGGCTCAGAGTTTTGTAAAGGCAGCCTGATCTCGTCAAAAGTAGGTCATGGATATTACGATGAGAAAAATGCACAAAGGTCATTAAAACAATAAAAGGAGATTAAAAAACACTAGAACATTTAAAATACAACCCGGGTTCTGAACAATACATAACAAAATTGTAAAACTAACCAGCGATATTTCTCGGAAATGTCTTTTCACATTCATCGGTCTTGCTTATTTAAGTGATCTTTTTGAAATAGATTTGCGTTTTCCATAATACAACATGCCACCATGCGTGCGATGCAAATATTGAGGCTTTTAAATCAAATATCGTAAACGAGAGAACTTTTTATGTATTGAGTAACACGACGGGTCCACTATAGTTTTAACAGGAGTTACTTACCCTTCCGGGGCACCTGAATTCACCCTAGTTTTTGTGTTACTCCAGTTTTAGCTTTCATTGTTGTGTTGTGTGTTCTAAGTTTGTCTTTCGTTTCATTTTGTTGGCCATGGTCTTGTCTCTTTTCGATTTAACTATTTCTGTCTGCCCCTTTGGTATCATCGAATTCCTTTTACTTAAATATATATTTATACGATACGGAACTTGCGTTAACCGTTATGGTAACTTCTAATATTTATATGAATGTTAAAAATCGTCATTATATGTGGTTCTAGACAAATGCTATTTAGCGTTAGTTTTCAGAGACGTCGTGCGTACACATGAATAAAAAACAAAAGGTCAAATCACGTCTTAACATGCTCGGGAATCTAATATTAAAATTAAGTTAATTGAAATATTATATAAACAATGTTAGCTGATCTGATATCTTTTTGAATACGCTGATGTAAACTGGGATAGCGTCTTATAAACTGAAAAATCCTGGAGCATGCATGAATAGTAACAACACAGGTTGGGAAACTAATTTTGATCACATTGTTCTAAAATGTCATGATATTTTTCCTACAAAAACTCGTCTCCAATTAATTATATGAAGTCCCACCTAAAATACAATATATTCAAATAACAAACAAAATTTACTTTAAATGCTGAACTACTTTAATCGTGCTAGCCGCCAGGTACATGTCATTTACGGCCGCTCGGAATGATTTATCAGGATCGAATTAATGCCTTTGCGGTTGGGTTGAAATAAAAACAATTTCCTGCTTGTACCAAATAGTCAGCTGTATACTTGAGCTTCATTAGGTAAGTAGAAACGACAGACTGGATGAAAAAGCAAGTGAATTTATACTAATGTAGAACTTGTGCTTTATGATACAAACGGTTTCCTACCCCTGCTTACTTTCAAAGGCAACAGCACCTTTCCATTTGGAATCAATTTTGTTGTTTCTTGCCAATAAGGCATGATGTTTGGCTAAAATGATACAAATGTTTTCTTGAGGCTTTGTTCCTATTGCAAATAGCGATAAAATCAAGAAATTACACGTTGAACTGACGTGAAATGACATGATTATGAATCGATGCTGCACAAGTATTGAAAAATTTACTTCATGCACATCGTTGTTCAAAATATGTTTTCCTTAATGGGTTTGTTTTGTTTGTTAAATTCTTGGTTTAAAAAATACGATAGTGTCATGTGTTTCAAAAACTATTTTGATTAGTACATAAAGTCACCCGTCTTGTCAATACAAGGAAAAATATATTTCCCTTCACATTCAGTAAGGTAATTATACTGAACTGGGAGATATGCTGAGATTTTCCACTTAGGGCAAAAAAGAGTTCTCTGCTTGCTGCCAATATAATGGTATTTTCCTTTCCTCTGTACTACTCTTCGCATTCTACACAGAGATTTCAGAATATTTGGATACTTGTTCAATTTGTATGTAAAACTATATTGGCCTGGTGTGACGCGGGTCTAGATTTCTTTTCTATGTCTACTATCTCTTTCCATAATGGCTTTTTGGTGTCACTCGGTATCTCAGGTTCAGACACACTTTATTTCTCCCATAGTGTCCTAAATCTTCCTTCTGTTTTTCATCACTATCTGTTTCAAATGGTTTTCTGCAGCTTTCGCTTACCAGATTTGTAATAATCCTGTCTTGGTATCATCAAGTGTTACTTTTGAAAACTTAGTTAAGTTGACTGCAAATATCTCTTCCTTCCTCTTTCTCTTCTTGATTTCCTAATTTGTCTGACTCCTCGGTTTGCTTTCTCTGCCTCTTTCTCGGTTTTTGAAGACTTTTGTCCCTTTATCTCTCAAAATATTGATTTCAATTCTCTAAGTCCTTCTTCCCTTCTTAACTTGCTTTTCTATACTGATGAATAATGCTTTTTATTTCTGTTCCTAATGTCTGCATTTCGTTCTGGCATCGATTAAGTTTACTAGAACACTTAATTCCTTCTGCTTTGGTCATTGACAACGCTCTTGCCTTACTACATATGCTGCATGTGATGCACGCTTCCTCTGAACATTTTCAGTCTAAGTACTTTCCATGATCTTACCCAGATCTCGCAACCTTTTTCGTCTGCTGGTGGCAATTGTATGATTTGTTTCCTGTTGTCTGCTGAAGCTTCTACAGCTATTCTTCTTGGATTTTGATAACCTTACATACCTCTATGTCGAAGGTAAGAGGTCGTAGTCTTTACTGAAATCCATGTGTCTCTCAAGACATCACCAATCATTTCTAGTCTTTCCTTGCCGTCAGTTGTGGGTCAGGGTGTTACGTTACTTCACACAGCAATGGTGGTATTACAATACATCCGTCGTCCTAAGCCGAGTCCATCCTTCATCATTCGTTTCGACCCCTTGCTCGGTAGACTCTTGGAATGGTGTCCACAGTGGTAATCAAAGACTTTGTGTTGCCGGTGGGTTCAGCTAATGTTGTCCTTCTTCAACCTTGTCCAGCAATAGGACATTTTCCGCTGCTTGAAGTTTGACGTCTTTGAACTGTTTGAACCATGTACTAAGCTGAATTTGGTTTGCAAATAGTTCATGAAATGAACTTTCCGCTCTGTCTTATGTCAATTGATATTGACCTCATTTTCATTGTTTAGTGGCTTTGTAAAAAAAAATCCACTTGTAAATAACTGTATGCACCTATAGCCATCTTGTATGGTCTATAGTTAGACTGCCAATATGTTATATGTTATTTGACTTCATTTTTATGGATGAGTTACTTTTCGCAATTTGCCAGAAGTTTTCACGTTCAAGTATATTTCCCAACAACTGTGATACATAGACCGACCATATTTGGTTAATTGTTAAACCTTGGCGGGCACTTGCCAACCTGCTATGTCACTTGCCTTTGATCTAATTCGGTCGAAATTTTTTCACTTTCAAGTTCGTTTCTCAATTACGGCAATACACAAGTCAATGTCAGAAAGACTGTCTTTCAATCACGAAAAGACAAAACAAACAAAGAGAATTTACAATTTGGAGGTCTCTACAAGGCTTCCAACAAGGGTGAAATACCACTCTTTGTGAAAAGCTCCAAAACTCCCCATATAAAAACGTGTGTACACACACATACGTAAAATAATATTACTCTTACCTTTACCTGCATATTATAAAAAATATGCGTGTTACAAAACATAACACGAAGCAAATCCAAACTATGACCACAATTCCTGACTCGGGACAGACATATGTGGTGGGGTTAAGTTTATGCCAGTATGTTATTTAGTGAAATCCTAATTTACTATAATTGAGTTATTTCATTTTTCTCACTATTTTGTTGGGTTGTTAATAGATCCTTACTTACGGCTTCGATTTAGAATCGCCGAATTCATTTGTTTTTTTTTATTTCTTTGTAGTTCGCATGAAAATAAAAAGAAACAGGGTAAATGTCAGAGAGACTGCACTCCAACCACGAGAAAAACTATAGATATCATCAAGCACAGTATGCATGTCCGACGATTTAATATGTTTTATTAATAAACGTGATTAAAGACAGACAGATGCAATGCCAATTGTATTATTTGTGTAATGATACGATCTGTGTATTAATATCTGTACCAACAAAAACAAGTTTTAATGTCTTAACTATAACATCGGACTTGTACCCCTTGTTGGTAAGTTTGTTTAACGGAACCGTGAGATTTTTAATTTGTAAGCTTTATATGGAATGTTTCCATAGGATGTGGATTTGTAAAGGTTAGAAAATTTTGTAAAAGTCTTGAGAAGTTTATAATATCTGTATCCCTGCTGCAAAAGATTACCAGAAATATGTAGATTGCGATCATTAAAATTAGAAACATTGGTGCAAATACGGGCAAACCGAACAAGTTGTGAAATGTAAACTCGGTACGAAGGAGTTAAAGGCACATCACATCAAGAAACGGAAAGTTAACTATAGGAAAAGATAAATCGTCCATTTCATAATAAATTTTAGTGCATAAACAACCCTGTTCAATTTTTAAATCTTAATCTAAAAGTAAGTACGTTTATTACTGGTATTAAATTTATTCAAGGTATGTTCTTTAAGATAATTTCTTTTTCAAATTCTTGAAACTCTGGATTATTTAAAGGTAAAACACCATCCAAATATCTAAAAGTATTATTAACTTGAACAAAAACCTGTTTTGAATGGTCTTTCTGAAATTTGGTCATAAACTGTGATTCATTCATAACAAATTAACCTCTTTGCATCAAATGGATATTAAATTGGTCCTGGATTTTTTCCATGTTTATTCATTATTGTCTTTTCTTTCATGTTATATTGTTTCACCTTATATGAAATCTTTAAAAAATGCATGTAAAATTGTGATATGAGGTATATATTCGTCGTGACAATTGGACCTTTCGGCTTCGGGTGCTTCGGGTGGGGGGTTTTACAAAGGCTGAAAGATAGAAAATAAGTTGCTAATACATGTACATATATTGTATTGTCGAGCACCTAAGTCTTATAAAACGAATACACAATGAAAAAATTCAAAGATGATGAATTATTGTTTGATTCATAATAAATTAAGCAACTATAGCCTACATGACATATTCTGGCCATGCCTCACAGTGATATGACGTTCGTTGAAGATATTGGTGAGTATTAGAAGGCTTTGTACAGTTCTAATATCTAAAATATCCTTCGCCCTTTAATATATTTCCCTTTCCAAAAATAAAAAGTTAATTTTTGAAATATTTCATTAGTAAATTTCATTAGGTTCTGGTGTGAATTAGCGATTCTGAAGAGTGCAAAAGGGAAAATTATTTTATTTTTATTGCCAAAGATATCTAAAATTTCTTGTTTTTAACCTTAAACGCATATAGCAAATCCACATTCAATACAAATTTAATCTCAATTCAGCATTGACAGCTTTCTTGTGTTTTGGTTAGTTAAGTCTAAATATATTTTTTGTTAAAATAAACAAATGGGATCAGACACAAGTTTTACCAACTTATGAAATCCTCTCCCGAAAACAATACATTAGTATAAACATGTTTAATTGAGAGCATGAACCAAAAAAAAAAAAAAAACAAAGAATGACATGGTTACAAAAAGCGACAACACATGTGAAAAAAGACGTTTCTGTTGTTTATGAATGTTTCGTTGAATGTGCGTGTGTGATGTGGATTAGTAGATAGCTAAACAATACGGAATCTATTTAAGCATCTGATAAATCGAAAGACAGTCCTTATAATATCTTTATTTTCAATATTACTCAATTCAGTACCTCCTCTCGATAACAAATGAACATCAATTAATTTGTGGGCAAGCAACCAGACCAGACTGATAGAGTTGACGGCGTATTTCTACATACCAAACACAATCGAAGAATTTCGACGGATTTTGGGGAATCTATTATATTTTACTTTAATCAAATCATTGTTTATAGAAATGATGAAGAATTGCGGAACTGAGAAAGTATTGTGTATAATTTCCTAGAACCATACAAGAAATGTTTAAGAATGACTTTTACGTTTTTTCTTTCACGAATAGCATTTTTAAATTTGGATACAGATTCAGTCCGGCGAACAGATCCATCAAGGTTATTCCACTGGCGCACAGCCGAGGGGATATATGAATCAGGTGTTAACGACAATCTATAGAATGGAACAATTAAATCGTTACCATTCCTTAATGGATATATGCTCTAAATAGTCGGTGGAATTCATTTTCGTAGATAATACGGGGAATTGACATTGACTATATTATAAAACAACTTGACTTTTCTATCATTTTTTCGGCTTGAATGTTTTTCCCACCCTATTTCATCGTATATGTAATCTGTTTTGCAAAATATAGGTAGCCCGGTTACTATTCTAGCAGCTTCTAACTGAAGACGTTCGAGTTTTTCCAGATTTAAAGACCCACAATTATTCCATACTTCACTAGCATATTCAAATAACGAACGAATGTATATTAGGTAGAGTTTTTCTAGAGTTTGTCTGTTAAGTCTATATTTCAACTTACGAAGTATAGCTAATAGTTTTTGACAGTTTTAACTATATTCTCTACATGTTCGTTCCATTTTTCGTTGCTGCTGAGGGTAACCCCAAATGTTTGTGAAAATTAGTAATTGGGATCCGTTGCCCATTAAAAGTAAATTCAAGGTTATCCGATGCGTCTTTATTTGCAATAACATGATTTCAGTTATCTGCATGGGTTAAAACACATGAACCATTTTGTTGACCAATTAACAAGTGTCAATCACACGTTTTATTTCTGTTGCATTGGTACTCGCGAAGCTCAGAGAAGTATCATCTGCAAATAGTCTACTTAAGGACATGAGATTTTCGCATATATCATTGATATAAATTAAAACAAAAGAGGAACAAGAACAGACCCTTGATGAACACCTGCTGATACACAGGCTAAAGAAGAATGTGCTTGTCTGCTTACAACCTTTTGTTTTCTATCTTGAAGGTAACTATCAAACCATTGTAGTAAATTTCCTTTTATACCATATGCATTCATTTTATGTATTAACCTTTTATGCCATGCTTTATCAAATGCTTTGGAAAATCGCAGAATACAAAACAGTTAAATTCTTTCTAGAATTGAGTTATACATTTCTAACAATTGGTGTACAGTTGAATGTTTGGGTAAAAAACCAGACTGGTATTCATATATTTGTTTTCGACCAGGTGATTATAAACATTTATATACCACCCTTTCCATAACTTTACCCACATAGCTAATCAGTGAAATAGGACGATAATTAGAAGGAATAGAGGCGTCCCCCTTTTTAAAAATGGCTATAAGAAAACTAGCATTGACGAAGAGTTTGTCAAATATTATTCGAAGAGGAATGGCAATTTTTTCATGGATATCTTTATCATTCTGTTGCTTATTTGATCTGGTCCAGTTGCCTTGTTAATATCAAGAATATTTATGACATCAATTACTTCTTGTAAAGTTATCACAATATCACTTAAAAATTTAAGAGTCTCTTCCCGAAAATTTGGGAGTGGTACATTCTCATTTAATATTGAAATAATTTAAAAATATTTGTTTAGTAATTCACATTTATCCTCGTCCTCGTACACAATGCTATCATATTGTATTTAATAAAGGTGGTATACAGTTATTTCCCTTGTTTGTTTTTAATCAACACTTTCATAATTTTCCAATATGATTTGGGATTACTATACTGCCTTCCTACCATATCGCGGGTTCTATGATATCGCTGTTTCACGTGCTATTTCAACCAAAATTGGGCGCCATTTTGAAAAATTAAGTGCCGCGATACCATAGACAACCACCATATACTCTATGTCAGGAATTTGTGGGGTGTTATTTTTAGCTATATTAAATTATATGTGCGTTTCCGCATTTGTATTTATTTTTATTCAAAAGAAAGAATTATTCCACAGTTAAGGGTTTATGTTTAACGCAATACAATAACGTTTAATATACTATTATGTACCCCAGAATTTCTCTATGGTGATTTAACATTGAGGGTCGGCCATCTTCTATTTTGGCGAGAGCGCTTAAGTCTGACCTAGATAAAGTAATTTAAAAAAAATGCGCATATTTCTTTTGGTCGGACCTTCTCCCGCGATTCAAATAAGAAGAATTTTTTAAAATTTCATTCAGGCGCACCTCAAACCGTTTTTCCATGTTATCTTATTTAAGTTTAATTAGCGTTGACAATGTTTACTCTCAGTCTCGCGCTAGCGCGTGCAAAGAGGCACTTCCGGCAAACAAATGGCTGATTTTACAATGTAAAATCCGTAGAGAATTAAAAACTCGGCGCAGCTTAAAATACATTGTGATTGCTAAAATGTATTATTGCAACTTGCTTGCACTTTTTTCAATCTACAAAATAAACACTACTTTATAAGAATACGGCAGACAGGTTTTCTTTCATAACCTTTTTACCCGTTTCAACAAAACCTGACATAGAGTATAGATTTTTCTAGGCCGAGAATACTGTCCAGATTGTTTTCAAAATATCCTTTTGCAATTTTTTTCATATTATTAACTTTATTTCTTTGTATTTTATACTTCTTTATATCATTTCCCCGATTGAATATTAAGACCCTTTTCTGCAGCCGATCTCTCACGCGAATTTCTTTTCTTAACTGATTATTGAACTAAGGTTTATCATAAGGTTTAGCATATCTAAATAGGAAATATTCATAAACTTTGGTAAAATAAAAAAATCACCAATGTTGAATATAAATATGAAAAATTTTGGTATGCTATTATACATTTCAAGGAGTAACCTCTCATCATAGCATTAGAACCAACACATAGGAAGCCAAAGATCCAAACGTAGGCAAAGAAGCACTCAAATACAAACAAATCGAAAAAGGAATCTAGATTCGACGGCAGAGAAAACTACTACTTAGTGCAATACTGTTAGAGGCCTTTCCGTATTTTTGAAGAGCTTTAGAATTTTAACAAATGCAGCAAATTTCTGTTACAAACATTGGTAAAGTTGCATGTTGTCTCGTCTTTGTCATATCCATTCTAGACAACCGGAGTGGATTCTACTCTTTTAGATGTTATTTTTTTCAAAACACGGATGGCAGATATAAACTTTTCAAAAAAAAAATCTAGTCAAGACCAACTCGGATTTATTAGCATTTTATATGTTCGATCTTTCAAGAAATGTCGTTGTATATACTTTAACTTTCTTTCGATCTGCCTGCTTTAGAATATTTACGGTAACATTTTCCATTGATACTGCCTCGGTGTCATTTAGCGTAATCACGTGATATGTTAAAATGGCGATACGCATGAGATTGTGAACAAACAAAAAACTATATTGAAACACAGAAAATATAACTATTTAGTGAAGGATTTACATATTATTCTTATTTTAATGTTTAAACGAAATGATACAGAGGTAGGTAAACACAAAACATCTACATTATATAATTTACCTGTATTTACCTGTACATGATAGTATACTCTAATTTAATTGATTGTCAATCAATGCGCAGCTGCATGTTGTATGCATTTTGTAATGCATTATGCAGACTGAAAAAAAAACATTGAAATATGCCACACATAAACACGTGTTGACCTCCATTTTCACATCAATTTTATAACGCTGCATAAGTTTTGATACCTTATCAAAGGTGAAATTAAGTTAAATAATTGTCACCATCCTTTATTTGATTGTTTTGAAATTAGCTTATTGTATGAAGATTTAATCATGTATATATACAGTCAAAAAGGTGAAAGTGAAATTTAAACCAGTAAATACACATGAAGACAATGATAATTAATAATTATGTTGATTTTATTAAAAAAAAAGGAAAAAATATTACAAACAGGTTATAAGAACACTTGAACATGATACAAGAAATTTAGACCCTTTATAAAAACAAATAACTGCTATGATTAATCGTTCAGACATGCTCGGTAATATTCTAATACCTTTTTAGCAAAAACACTGGAGATATCTACATGAAATATTTCAAAGTATAAAAACCTTTAGATTTAGTATAATAAAAGTACCACCCCTCCAAAAAAGTTTTTCAGCTTTAAAGAGTTTTTCACATAATCCGTTATCAAATGCACATGCTACATTTCTCTAAATCTAAATAAATATGTCTTTGAAATAATAATTACAATGTTTCATTGTTCTATATAATCATGTTTTTATTTGAATTATACCAACAAACTACATTTTCTATGAAAGTTTGTTTTTAGGAAAAATATAGTATTATCCAATTTATGCTAGTCAGTTGGTACATATACATGTTTATGCTATGAACATGATGAAAGGGTATTTATTTATAGTTTCAAGGATATATTATATAAAAATACCAGCAAGTTTTCCAAAATGACCATGAAAAAACTTTGTATTACATGTAGACAACAATACACATCTACATATATGAAGAATAAAAAAATATTAAAAATCAGAATGACTTGGATTTTCTGTAGTTGGTAATTTAGGTAAACAGACAATTCTTTGGCCACATAATGTTGCAGTACATGCATGTCAATGTAAGACTATATCAGCTTTATTTTCAACTGTATAATGTTAACATTAAGATGAATTTCTAATGCTAGTACATTGCACTGTATCCTTGGTATGCTAAATATTCAAATGTTTGTACTTTGCTCTTTTAACATTCATCAGATTTTGGAACAAGTTTTCATCCAAATATCATGAATATAGCATGTGGTTTTTGATGTTCACATAAAAGTTTTTTAAAAATGGAAAATTGGCATGGGGTCCAGTTTTTATAATGTTAAAGGGGAACTAAAACATCTGCAGGGGTGTACCCACGGTGGTGGTAGAAAATGATGTAAGTACTTGGGCCATCCCATTTCTGGAAATTTTTAAATCATACAGGGATTTTCTTCAATTTTTTTGTCTTGGTTCAACTTTTTTCAATTTAAAGTGCCCCACTTTTCTGAAGGTTTTGACATGCCACTGATGCAATGCTAGAGTAGTCCAAATGAAGTGGATGAAAATACATTGTTAAGGACCATAGCTTTTTTGTCTTTTTTACAAAGCCACACCACTACACATGTATCAATATCATCAGATTAGTTTCCTTGACATTATGTCTGAAAATGTTTGTTCAGAATTTAATGTCTTTACAAAACTATTAAATCCTTTATTGGATGTGTTCACCTGAATATTTTGATCAAGGTGTTTTTAACTGAATGTTGAATCATATTAAATGCAATGCCATGCAGTGATATTGAAATTTAGTTTGTGTTTGTTGGTAAATTTATGATTTTTTTATGAAAGAAATTCTATTCAATTGAAATTGATTTTCATCTGTTTCTGAGTTGTGTAAAGAATGGAAATAATATGAAAACAATTGTAGATATGGTAGAATTTATTCGGTTTTTTATTTTGCAGAAATTTTTTCAGCAATAAACCTTTGTTAGCATTATACTCTATGTCAGAGTTTGCTGAAATGGGTAAATAGGTTGTGAAAGAAAATCTTTCTAAGGTATTCTTATAAAATTTTGTTTATTTTGTAGATTGAACAAGTCGATCTGTGTCCAATGGACACTATGCCCCGCCAATGATTAGAAAAGTTATGAAATAAAATTAATGCATGT
>JAULBM010335687.1:0-12808 GCA_032357055.1 Geukensia granosissima
CAGAATTTTGTATATAAGGGGTCAAAGGGTTAAAAAATGTGATTTTGCAGGAGATTAGAAATTTTTATTTTTCATCCAATTTTGATGGGGTTTTTTGCATTTGATTCCTCTAAATGAGAGCTTTCACTGGTACGTCAACAGATTTTCTCTATCTTTTACCATTTTTGAGTTAAAAGGGGTCAAAGTAGTGGGGGGAGGGGAATTTAATTTCTTATAATATGAAAATTTTATTTTTAATATGATTTTGATGGGTTTTCTTTCAAATGATTCCTTATGAAAAAATTAACAAAGTGACACCAATTTTGAGGATAATATGAGTCAAAATGATCTTTTATCAATTAATATCACTGTGTCCAGCTATATACTGTGTCCAACACATTACTGTGACCAGCACATTATTGTGTCCACACTTACCCAAAGGGTCTTTCGTTCACCTTTCACATTTGAACGTGTTGCCGTCGTATCATGCTGCGCTTGCAAAGCACTTTGGGGGGGGGGGGGGGGGGTATTTTACTGTTTTAATATCAGTTTTATATTGTGAGCTTCACTGACCAAGGCCAATTAAAGTTCGATTTTAAAGTCTTTTAGGGCCTTTTCCAGCTTGCCATATAGTGTAGGCGAATGTAGAACAAAAAGTCTTAAGAATTGTGGTATCTCTTAAGTCCTGGATGACTTATGTAAGTTACGATCACTCGTAACACTTACAGCCTTCTGTAAACCATTCTGTTGTTCTTTGACATTGTTGAAGGCCTTAAGGGGGTACCCAACACCATCACGAAAATAAATTCCACTCATTTAATTTTCTTTTTATATTTTGTTTAGACATTCACTTTGATGAAAGAAGGAAAACATGAAAATTTCAAGAAATGTGAACCACACATTTCTGTGGAATTATTTCAATAGATATATAGTAATTTCATCATCAAAAATTTTTATCACTGAGATGCATTAATTTTAATATAAATGATACTTGATTAAAACATTTAGATGATTTTTACAGAGTTATTTCCCTTAGGTGTTGGGTACCCCTTTAATTGGGACTTGTATAAGTTAAAATACTGCTCTTACATGAACATGGTTAAAATGAACATTTAACAAAACATCCAATTCAAAGACAAACCTATGACCACAAGCACAATTCTTGACTTGGAAAGTACCTGTATTACTGCTTTAAATGGATAATGGTGAGTGCAAAAACAAAGAAAATTGTTTTCAAAGAAAAAAAAATATATAGCAATAAGCTAAGAAGATTAGCACCATTACCAAAGTATTTACAGAAGTGCATATTTACCCCCTGATATCAGGCCCCTGTAACAGTGATATTTCACAGCATTAAGCTTCCTGCACTGTAGTCTAAACAGTACAGTACAAGTAAAGACAGACATATTAGATACAACTCGACAAGTAATATCCTAATCTGATTTAGAATCATAAATTTTTCATCAGTACAATTACACCTTCATGACTATTTTAAAATCCTGAATTTTTAATCAGGATTATAAATAGGATGTCCTTAATTGTATTTACTTATTTTATTTTATTTAATATTATTTAAATGACAGTAATCCACATACAGAATTGATACTGAGGGAAGTCAGATGACATACAAGTACAACAGCTCCATATATTTTTTTTTTCATCTCAAACGGCTGTTCCAGGAGTTTCTTCAGCTGCTGAATAAAATTACACAGATTTGAAAAAAATGTTGAAACATATGTTACGAAAGTTAAAGTTGATTCTCACTTAAAGATCATAATTAAACAATTTTGATTGTGGTCTTTGTGGACAATTTATGATCATAAAAATGAAGGATTGGTTTTATTGTAGTGAATTAGAGATGACATTGAGTAAGATATGTTGCATTGGAGCTGGGTACGTAGGAGGTCCAACTTGTGCAATCATAGCCCAGAAATGTCCGGATATTAAAGTCACAGTGGTAGATCTTAGTGAGGAAAGAATAGCTCAGTGGAACTCAGAAAAACTACCAATATTTGAGGTTAGATATAGCCACTTAATTGTTTACCTGGTAACTGCAGACTCTTTTTTGAGAGGCCACCTGTTTTTGCATTTTGAAAGTAGCCTCAAAACAGTTGGCCTTCCAAAAGGAAATTCCAATATCATGAATATGTATATGAGATTCTCTAAAGGAATTTCAGTAATATTAACAAATATACAAATTTTTAAGTAGCAGTCTTTATAAAATATTGCAATATCAATGGTGAAGTGGTACATGGTGTGGAAAAACCCACCAATCTGTAGTTGATTTTTCAGACTTGTATGATAACATGATTACAGCCGTTTCTCAGTTCAGGCTTGTACTTTCGAGAAAATCATAAATTTATGCGTGCATTTGGATATCTACCTATGGATACCTTTGGGTAACCCTAAGGTTGTACGCCACCATGGGCAAAGCATTTGTCCATATTTTTCCTTGGGCAACCTCATGTATCTTATGGAGGTTACCCATGAATCCATAGTCAAATGCTTCACCTATGGTGGCGCCCAACCTAAGTGTAACCCAAAGGTAACTGTAGGTGGATATCCAAATGCACCCATAAATTTATGATTTTCTCCGAATATCTCTAACAAATCAACTTAATCAGGAACAATAACTCTTGGAAATGGTCATTTTCATGTACAATCTGTGTAATTTTTATCTCAAATGTACATGGCTCAAATGGCAAACAAAGGCTGGTTATGTGAACAGTGACAGTCCCTGACTTTAAAACAATTTTTAGTTTGGTGGGTTTTTTATATCTCCTCCTGCAGGATTTTTTTATTGACTTGTACTTATTGTTTAATCCCAGAGAAAAGAAACTTAATGAAACAACAACAAAAAAACAATATCTTTTAAATTATATTTATGTGTACCAGTATATATGTACCTTTAATTTTAGCACTTTTGATGAATCTTTCAAAAATGGTGACTTGGAAAAAAAAATATATGTACTAAATAAAAAGGCATTAATTAGCTGATTCAACACTTTTATTTAGTGAATTCTTTAGATATATTACCCAAGCTTTAAAAATACATGTATAACATATTTTCAATATAACATATTTGGAAAAAATCTCAAATCTGGCTTGAAAAATCATTATCTTAATAGCAATCTTGCTTTTCAATAGAGGTCTGTTTCTGCAATGGAAAGTTGACCTTTGGTTGGCTTTAAGGGTTGGCCTTCCAAATGAGGTACACTTGTACAATTCAAGCTTATGCAAAAGATATCTGGCCAGATAAAAAAAGTTGCCATTCAAAAGGGGGACAACTGGATGAAGATTAAGAATATCTTGATTTCACAAAATAAACACTCAAAAATTCTATGGTCAAACAGGATCACGAACAGATTCTACAAAAATAAACGGTATCTATGTATTTATTGCAATATTGAATTTTGATTCTTTATGATAATCTATTTCTATAAGCAAAACATTGAAATAAAAAAAATAACTTTTGTTTGGTTACACAACTTTTCCATTTTATTTAAATTACATGTAAGCTCCATCACATAAAAATCAGCCTTATGCAAGCTTATGCAAAGATACATATCTCTGGCTAGATTAAAGAGGTGGCCTTTCAAAAGAGGGACAACTGGATGAAGTTTAAGAATGTTTTTGTTTGGTTACACAAATTTTTAATTTAGCCACCATTTTCTGTAATTTTATTTAATTATGTATGAGCTCTGTCAGATAAAAATCTGCCTTATGTACATACCTGAAGAAGGTGTACATCATTCATGCAAAAGACTACAAAAACTTGAATTAAGCACCTAATCCAATATTTACAAATTTTGGGTATTCCACTGCATTTCTTGATGGTACTAAGATATGTTCATACTTATTTTGACCCAATACATTACAAGAGATCATTTTTAAAAGTACCAGTAAATTGCATAAGACCTGTTTTATTTGATGCACCTCTATGTAAATACTTTCTTGGTGCCAGATTCCATAGGATTACATGTGTTCAGTCAAACTTGCCCTTGCAGTCACCTCTTTGTAGCAACCACTTGATTTCAAAGTCCAACTTTTACATTCCCATCGTTAAAGGTTTTATTATGAAGTAACTTTATTTTAGTGGTCACTTGTCCTAAATGGTCACTTTGGCTTTGTTTGACTGTATATGTGGTGGCTAGTCAATTACAGCTAGGGCCATTTTCAGCTTTAATGGGCCCATACCAATTTGTTTACTGGTATTTACTATTATACGCAGGAAGCAATCATATGCAAGGTTTGGTATCAAATTCTTCAATAATCTTCTGAGCACAGGAGGGTTCATGATTCCAGAATATGCATGAAATATTGGCCACTGGACGTTAACAACAATCAATCAGTCAATCGATCAATATTCTTAAATTCTCATCAGATACTGGAAAAGCTTTGAAATGCTACATTTGTATCTTGCTATTTCAGGCTTCACTTTCATAAACCATTTAATTTAAAGGATTTCCTCAAATT
Organism: Geukensia granosissima; assembly: GCA_032357055.1. Lineage (NCBI taxonomy): Eukaryota > Metazoa > Mollusca > Bivalvia > Mytilida > Mytilidae > Geukensia > Geukensia granosissima. The sequence continues at coordinate 4,456 of JAULBM010335687.1, forward strand.
TCTTCTCAATTCAAAATCTGGCCAATCAAATGACAGCATTTTTAATTTTTGAGGAAAATCAATTTGAGATGTTTTTGAAACTAAGGCCTGGTCATAAAACCATGAATTGAGCAGAATTCACACGGTAGATTTAAAAATTAAAAATTAAAGTCCAACTATGACAAATCGCCTATGACATCATGTAGGTGGATTTGGATGAAAATTTAGAATAATGATTTGATTTAACCTTATACATTGTATTGATTTATGATAAAAAAAAAGAGTGAAAATATGTGGTTGAATGTCAAGTAGACCATATTGATGTACATTTCAGTCTGGACTTGATGAAATTATAAAAAAAAACATAGAGGCACAGACTCTTTCATTAATTGTACTTTCAGTCTAGACTTGAAACAAACATAGAGGCACAGACTCTTTATTTATTGTACATTTCAGCCAGGACTTGATGACATTATAAAAGAACATGGAGGCATAGACACTTTGATTTATTGTACATTTCAGCCTGGACTTGATGACATAATAAAAAATCATGGAGGCATAGACACTTTGATTTATTGTACATTTCAGCCTGGACTTGATGACATTATAAAAAACATGGAGGCATAGACACTTTGATTTATTGTACATTTCAGCCTGGACTTGATGACATTATAAAAAAACATGGAGGCACAGACTATTTCATTTATTGTACATTTCAGCCTGGACTTGATGACATTGTGAAAAACTTGGAGGCACAGACTCTTTGATTTATTGTACATTTCAGCCTGGAATTGATGACATTGTCAAAAAACGTGGAGGGAGTGACATTTAGATTTATTTTACATTTAGGGCTGGCCTTGATAACCATGTCAAAGAATGAACATGTAGTTAGAGAAATTAATTAATTAATCATACATTTCAGCCTGGCCTTGATGACATTGTCAAAGAATGTAGGGGGAGAAATTTATTCTTCAGTACAGATGTCAAATCCGAAATTGTGGAGGCTGATTTAATATTTATCTGTGTCAATACCCCTACAAAAACATATGGTGTAGGAAAGGTAACTAAGTACTGTAAGAATAAGTTGATGTACTTTAAAAGCAGTAGTATTAACAGATTTCAATTTTTGCAGAACATTATCTGTATACGGCTTTACATTTTGGCAAATAATGAATGTGTTTTAGTGATTCAAATTGACATTAAGCTTATAAGCAATCTAATTAAAATAAGATTTCTGCAACCAAGTAAAAAACAAAATAATAAAAGGGGGAGCAAGTGCACAGATCTTAATTTTAATTAGATTCGCTTTTAAGAGTTTTCATGCTCGCATACATGTAGATTGCAAACATTAAAACACTGTGAATATTGCTACTTTACAGTGGATGATATTTTAAAAAATAAATATACAAGTTGTAGAGTTACCTGACTGTTATTTTTATATAGCAATGTTTGTATCTAATTGATATAGACTTAAAGGTACGGTTTTGTCTTTCGGGGCCTTTTACAGCTTTCATTATGAACACTGGTTCATTGCTTATGGCCCCACTGGGACCTGTAGTAGTTTAAATTCTACTGTCATTTGGTGGATGGCTGTCTCATGAACAATCATGCCACATCTCCTATTTCATATTGAATACAAGGAATAAAGGACAGTAGAAGTGTATGGGTCCCGGCAGGTCCAAGATTTTGGAATTATATCCGGGCTGGTCTACTTTTATCTCAGAGGGGCTTGTCAGAAATTACAAAGCCAATTGAATTGTTTTGTCGTTACCCTTTGTTTGCTCTCTTCAAAGTTTCGGTTTTCATGTTGATAAGAAATTCAAGATGGCCACCTCACGGGGACTTGGTTTAACATATGATCTTGAAACTGATATTTTCAATTGAAATAATCAGTTGTGTGAATAATCCTTAGGAGGTCCTCTTCAAAAATAAGGTTTTTCATGCCACAGGTAAATCAAGGTTGGCAACACAGCTAGATTTCGGACCTGTTCACACTACAAAGGTTAATCCTGATTAACTCAGGACAATGTGGATTTTGTTACAATGCATTCACACTAATTTTGATTTATTGTGGATTAACTTAATCCAATTAAGTTAAAAAAGGGGTTTTTCTGTTATTGTATGACCTCCCCTTACTGTTATTGAAATATATGGTGTTAAAAAATGGCCATGCCCTAATGTAAATTCTGAATTTCTTGTACAATTTAAATGTTTTTTTTTTCTTTTGTATTCACCATAACATACCCAACATAACAAGCCACATGGCCTCATTCTTACTGTTATTGAAATATATGGAGTCCAATTTTGGAATTTTTAGCTCACCTGGCCTAAAAGGCCATGTGAGCTTTTGTCATCACTTGGCATCCTTTGTTCGTCGTCCGTCAATTACAAAAAATCTTCTCCCCTGAAACTACTGGGCCATTTTGAACCATACTTGGCAGCAGTTGTCCTTAAGTGGTCCTCTTTCAGAATTGTGTCGGATGACCTGATCCATAATCAAAGATGACTGCCAGGCTAAAAATAGAAATACAGGGGGACAAAATTTGAAAAATCTTCTCCTCTGAAAGTATTGAGCCAATCTTAGGCAAACTTTGATGGAATGGTCCTTGGGTGGTCCTTTATTAAAATTGTGTCCAGTGAACCTGACCTCCAAACAAAATGGCCTCTAGGCTAAAAATAGAAAAAAGGGGAGATGAATACCAAAAATGTTCTCTTCTGAAATTATTGTACTAATCTTTACCAAACTTTACTAAAATGTTTCTTAGATGGTTTTCTTCCAAAATCAAGGTTGACCAAAATTGTGTCCTGCATATCCAACCTCCAACTAAGATGGCAACCTCAAGTATTATATAGAAACTTATAGGAAATTAGCCAAAAAATTTTTTAACTCCTGCTTATCAGGTTAGAACTTCTTAGCATACCAAAAAAAGCTTATGTGAGAAAACAAAATATGTCACTTGGTGGGTGGCTGTCTCATGGACAATCATGCCACATCTCCTATTTTTATATTTAATGCATTCTGGAAGGATAAACATGGTTGATTTATCATGTTTATGATATAAAATAGAAATATGTAAACAAAAGCGTATAATACAAACACTGTTTTTCTTTAAAAATAAAGTTAAATAGAAAGAAAGGATATGGTGTAAATATTCATGAAACAAATTTCTCATATATGCAAGGAAATTCCAAGCAAAGGGACAGCTGATTGCTGTCATTCATATCAAAGTCAAAGTGAGGCTTTTTTTGGTATGCTAAGAAGTTCTAACCTGATAAGCAGGAGTTCCTTGTCTTTCAGTTTTATTAATTCAGTTCTGTTTGTTATCATGTCTGCTATGTAAGAGGGTGGTACAGGGGACGTACGAGAAATAAAATGTCATATCTGCCCCTTTGGTATCTTTGAATTCCTCTCATGAGAAACGAAAAATTAGAATATGGCTGGCACGTTGCATTTTGATTAAGAAACATAAACACAACATTTAACGACCATCCAGCATGTAAACACGTAAAGTAGAAATTGATAAAAACGTTGCATGAAAATAACTTGTACTCCCTCATGTAACAGGACAGATTGTTTTTAAAACAAGAATTTTTTTATTGATTTTCTGTATTTACAGGGAAGAGCTGCTGATCTGAAGTATATAGAGTCAGCAGCTAGGATGATAGCCAATGTTTCAACCAAGTCAAAGATTGTCGTAGAGAAAAGTACAGTCCCTGTCAAAGCTGCCGAGAGTATCTCCAACATACTGAAAGCTAATGTCAAAGCTGGTGTGAAATATCAGGTAGACTTCTTAATTAAAAAGATATCAGAAGAAAAAAATTTTCTATCATTCCCTATTTTGCAATTTTTCAATTGCCTTCCTGGTAAAGATTATCTCTTTTCACTTAAAGTAAAAGTTAACTTCTGGTAAAATTTGGAACTGTCAAAGGTGAACAAAAGTTTTCTTGTGTTTTTTATGTTTCCCTATGTTTTGATGACTGAATGCAAATTGTCAACTGCTTAATTTGTATATATATTTACTTTTCTGTTTTTACAGTTGTAACACAATTTATACATAGACTCTCTTAATGTATCCAGTGGATTACAACAATTATTCAACTCAAGATTGTTTAATTTTAAAATTTTAATGCGAGACTTGTCAAGCTGATTTTAATATAAAAATTTATAAATCAAGAGTTGAGAAATATTGTAATTCACAAGATACAGCTTAGAAAATCAATGAGAACATTCCAAGTAGATTTGGTGGGAAATATATCAAGACAATTTAATTTAATAAAAAATTTCTCCATTGGGTTGGGAAAATTGAAAATGCTTATAAATTTAGAGAGGTAAATCTAAAATGTATTTTCGTCAAAGTTTCAGTACTAAGACTGCAGTAGGAAAAACTTCTGATAACCCAAGGTGCCTAATAAGAAGAATATGGTATCATATATTTCTTATTGTAGGTTTTGTCTAACCCAGAGTTTTTAGCGGAAGGTACTGCAGTGAAAGATCTGTTAACACCAGACAGAGTTTTGATTGGTGGAGAGCAGTCAGCAGAGGGAAAGGATGCTATCAATGCTCTGTGTTGGGTTTATGAACACTGGGTACCAAAAGATAAAATTATAACAATGAACACATGGTCATCTGAATTGTCTAAATTGGTAAGAACTGTTATGTCAGTCAGTTGTACAATGTTACTGTTGGCTCAGTTCACTTCAGAAATCCACTTTTTTCAATTTAATCATATTTCAAAATGTTTTAGATTGACCCATGCTTAATAAAAATAATAGACTTACTTAGTCTTGGATAAATCATCAATAGTTGTGCAAACTTATTCAATGGTTTCTTTAAATCTGGGGAAGTTGCATTGTCTATTGGATTTTTTGCATGGAGAAGGGAAATAACTCACTTTGGCAGGTTTTCTTAAATTATTTATTAATAGCCCCTTTCAGATCATCAGTTCAAATTTTTGGTTGTTTTATGATCAGATAAATATACAGACCATATATTTGGTAATACAATCATTATTTAGGAAATTTGATTTTTAATGCACCAGAAATCTTATTATAGAAATTTCCCCATTCAACCACTTTTTCACCAATAGTAAAAAATTCTCTTAGTGAAGAAGAAAAGATGTTGCACTAAAAACATGAAAAATGAAAACATACCTAGAAACATTTTCAGTAAAAAGTATGCCATCTACATCCCATCTTCAGAATTGTAAAATAGCGATTTCCAAAGTGAGCTGCACTGACAGTATTTCTCTGTGATGTAAAATGGTGTTGCTGACCCTGAACTTTATATTGAGTAAAAGACAAGGAGACAGCACATCATCTCACCAAGCAGACACCAAAAGTTTTAAAATTTTCAAACTACCAACACAATTTATTTAATTATGTTTATTAAATTCAATAAACAATACATTGGAAAGAGAAATAGACAATTCAGAACGAGACTTAAAGAACATCTCAGGTATGTCATGAACAATACTGATGAACTGACAGGCAAACACTTTTATCTTCATGGCTGTAGTGTCCAACACATGACATTTTTAATCATTGAAGTTCTGTATAGGGACCCTAAAAATATGAAGTTTTAATTAAATGGATGTGATTCTTGTGCAGATTTGCTGATTTTCGTGGCTCTAATCCTGACCAATTTTGTTTTTGTTTGTTATTATATACACATGTATACTTCCACCAGGGAATTTCTGGAAAATCAGTGGGTCGTGAAATGTCCATATCATGTCCCTGAAATTGTGTAAACTGAACACCTGCCAAAAGTAAACAAAAATATCACATGTATCAATCTTAAGGTGTTTGTTTGGTTTAGACAATCAACTTGGCTTTAATTCAAACAAATTCTACTCTTTTTCAGGCTGCCAATGCCTTTTTAGCTCAGAGAATCTCAAGTATAAATGCCATGTCAGCCATTTGTGAATCCACTGGAGCAGACGTCACTGAAGTAGCACATGCTGTTGGCATGGATACCAGAATTGGAAATAAATTTTTAAAAGCTAGTGTTGGTATGTAAATTTGTGGATTTCAATTTTGGGCTATTCCGTCAATACTAGTGTTGATTGTTGGATTACAAAATCCCCTTCCCATTCACTTTTATTGCAAGTATCTTGGGATGCAGGTAATTGTGTCAACACTTTTCTCTTTTTGAAGGAATAGCCCTTTCAGGCCATTCCAACAAAGCTTTGTTTCTCCTGCTATGAAAACATTCCTCAACTGGATGTCCAATAGCATATTTTGATATAGATATTTTTTTTGGAATTTGGTGATTGTTAAAAAATGCATGTGGAAAAAGAGAGTATGAGGGAGTGACCAGGGCAGGGGGGTCAGAAACCCAGGAGTTAAGGGATGGGAGCCAGGAGGAAATATGGAGGAAGAACTGGGAGTTTGAATAAAGTGTCAGGGGTGGCGGGAAGTGTCAAGAAAGATTGAGGTCTGAATCAGAGACCCCTGTCTACCTCCTCATACATTGAAATCTAGCTCAAAATTACTCAGAATGCTAAGATTGAAGTAACATACATTATATGTAATTACAAAGTTTATACAAATGAGAAATACTGCAGAAACTTTTGCAAGCTCCAAACAGCGATCAACATTCGTACCTCAGCTTATAACCCCTGCCCCAAGCCCAAACAGGTTTTAATAAAGATGCTTGTTTTAATGTTGCATTTTCCTAACATTTTTTGTCACAAAACAAATGCTTTCAACATCACAATATTGCTGATGTTATTTGCACTAACTCGAAATAAAAACCGATTTTTTTTCTACTGCATGGTTTTTCATTGATGTTTTATTCTAAAATGTTTGTATAAATAGTAACATGTAACTGAAATAAACGTCAATTTCATCCGATAATGTTTAATTGGAAATGCTTTTATTTCCCGCGTAAATAATATTTTGATTGGGCTTCTGGCAGTAGGCTAATTCTTTACTAGCCAAAGCTAGGACATGTCACCACTGTTTCCGAGTTTGAAACTTTTGCTCTGATAAATGTCAATATGAATATTGCCAAAATAAACATTTGTGAAAACAAATGTTTATTTTGGATGGCTTTAAGACAATAGTAGATTTTTGCTGGTATTTACTTATAACTCTTAACAGGGTTCCCACAGTAACAAGAAAACGGAAAAGTCAGGAAGTTTAATCATCTATAGATGGTTGTTGGTGTGAAATTCTCTTGAAAAACTCTACACATGAAAAGTTATAGGAATTAGGAACTTAGTACTAAAGGAACTACCAATCATGCAGGAATACAAAACCATGCCTAATTTTTGTTCAGTTTTCCTATTAAAGGATATTTGTTCCTTTTGAGTATTGACAACCATTTTTATCTGTTCTTTTTGAGTATTGACAACCATTTTTATCTGTTCCTTTTGAGTATTGACGACCATTTTTATCTGTTCCTTTTGAGTATTGACAACCATTTTTATCTGTTCCTTTTGAGTATTGACAACCATTTTAATCAATATAAATATTTTTGCATTTCACCAGCAATCTCTTTTTTTCAACAGAATAACATTGATGATATGATGTGAAATTTGACCTTGAAAATGTTAAAAAAAATCCTTTAAAAATCCAGGAAAAACCTGTGATTTTAGTAGGAAGAAAGTGTGGGAACCCTGCTCTAATAATCAGATATTTGTCAACTGTCTATAAACCTCACTTCGTGGAATGCCTTTTTCAAAAGTAAAAGTTATCATTTATTATCTCAATAAAATTTTGCAAAAAGATGTATCTTGGTGAGTCTTAACAGAAACTATTTTCTTTTTCGTTTAATGAATCTGGAGCAAGATAAAAGTCTTTATAGGATTTACTTGTAAAAGGGAGATAACTCTCTTAACGGGCTTTTACAATGCTGTAGAATGCCCACAGAGTAACATATAACTTAAAATATACTTGCAAAATTTCTTTCATCTCAATGCAACAATATATACAAGTAAATGGTTGATATCATTCCATTTTGAAAAATCCAGTATTTTAAAAGGCCAAAAAAATTCATTGGGAAACAGTTTTTATGTACATGAAAAGTTTCTGTTGAGGGTAGTACATTAATTTTTATATTGTATTGGAAGACTCACTGGGTTCTACTTCTTGAAAAAAGAACAGACGGTAGGTAGATTAATTGATACTTCTGGTTTTATATGTATGAAAATGACTTTTATACATGTATTTCTCAATGTCTCTTTCCTTAGTGCTAGTAGTCATTCATCTCTTATCATTTTTCCCTTATTAACACACCACTACAGGTATTTTGGGGTTCTTAAGGGGGTACCCTACACCATCAATAAAATAAATTTGACTCGTTTAATTTTCTTCATATTTTGTTTAGACATTTACTTTGATGAAAGAAGGAAAACATGAAAATTTCAAGAAA